>CAJUYG010001174.1:0-40212 GCA_910591675.1 Galerucella calmariensis
TATTGTGGTTTGATTCCCAAAAGAATAAGAGAAAAAAGTATAATTGTTGATATAATTATAAAACTTGTCAAATAAATGAGTCAATTAGACTTACGATACAACATCTGAAACAACATAATATATTTAAAAACTCACCTGTAAATATTCTGGGATCTATTTTTACGCAGAAAGTTCATATAACATTATACCGCCATTTCCAGTGTAGGTTTCTTCTCTCCCCCTGTTTTATCTGAAAAAAAACGTTTTTGGTGAATGGTATATCGTTAGGCTGTGTACAAAAAAATTAATAGTGGTTTCAAAACACTGCTTTAACGCAAAATTAGTGTTTTTTATATAAATATTCAACCTTTTAATTGATAACTCAACAAAGTTAATATTATTTGGTTTATAAAATCACAATAACTTCCGAATATTCTAGCTCTTTCCGGTTCTCTAGCGCTCCAGCAGCCACTATCTGGATAACACTTTTCGCATGAGCTAGGAGCAACATTATTTCTACAAGTGGGCGTGACTTGAAGAAATTTCCAACTAGGTATCTTCTGTATGCTTCTTGTGGAACCTATATTCATTACTCTTGAAAAAAATTAAATCACCATTTTTTTCATGTTTTTATTCCAAGGTGTCGGTAGCGCTCCAGCTACCGTTATTAAAAATAATTCACTTTTATAAAACTCAGATCCCTATCTGACAGTAATGACAAAATTCGATTACTAGATAATCTATTTTGAACTTTAAGACTGCAAAAAATTTTAGTCAAATTTTTAGGGTCGATTCCCCAGTATTCTTGATAAAATATGAAATGAGATATATTTTAACAATATTACAGTCTACTATACATTGTTTTTAAAAAGAAGCGATTTGAATTTAGCTTGGCATTTCTGCTGCCTTGTCTTCCGTCATATTGCCGCCGGTTCCACACAGCTCTTTTGATACTGATAACTGATAACATTCGTCAGCTTTGACTCTATTTATATGGAGATATTCATTAGTTAAATCTTCATTACTACATTTTTGCGGATGTTGTTAATTGATTCATTCTTTACACAGTTGTATGCATTTCTATCATCTATTCACTTTGATGAACAAGATATACAGGGATTCCCACGACGATTAAGACAAGTAATATAAATATCAGAATTGGGCAGTAGTAGATAATTATAATTGTGGGGGTGTAAATTAGACCAAATGTTGCACCTTTTCTTGTTATTGTGTTACGCAATGAGGTATTTGTTTTTGGTCACGTGACATCGAATTCAAAATTATTAATGGGACAACCTGTATATTTGTGACTTTCTATGTTCCTCTCGATAAAACAATTACAACTAACTAGCACAATTGGGGTCTAAAGTGGTTAATTCAAGAGATACAGGTACTAAAAGTTAAAGTAAGTTAAAAAATTCATAATTGAATCCCCTGTAATTTTCGGCAATCTTACATTCGTACGTAATAATTAAAACTAAACAATATTGTCTTATTGACACTTTTGTCATTATCATGGCAAACTTGACAATAGGCAGTCTTTTTTTATAAGATTTGCTTCGGTACTTTTTAATCGATATTTAATAGGTAAACAAGTTTTTGTGGGAAAACACAATTTTATGTAATTTTACTCCATGATATACAGGTCGTTCCGTTATTAGCTTTCAAGTATTATTAAAAATTATAATATTGGTTTGTCTCGGTCATTACGTACGAATGTAAGATTGCCGAAAATTACAGGGGACTCAATTAGGAATTTCTTAACTTACTTTAACTTTAAGTACCTGTATCTCTTGAATTAATCACTTTGGACCCCAAGTGTGCTAGTTAGTTGTAATTGTTTTATCGGGAGGAACACAGAAAGTCACAAATATACAGGCTGTCCCATTAATAATTTTGAATGCGTCGTCACTTGACCAAAAACAAATAACTCAATGGGTAACACAATAACAAGAAAAGATGCAATATTTGCTTTAGTTCACACCCTCAAAATCATAATTATCTACTACTGCCCAATTCTGATATATTACTTGTCTTAATCGTCGTGGGACACCCTGTATATTTCATGCTTGTTTTTTCTTGTTAATTATAATTAAATCTCCAAGCAAATTCGCATTCTTGCAAATATTTTCACATCAATTTTCACATACATTACAGAACAATATTATGTTATTCATCGACATCAAAGATTCTGTTATAACTTTTAGTTTATACTATACCTAAGCCTTGGGTATAAATAATTTAAACATGCAATTGCATTTCCTCATTATTGATCATCAAATTATGCACAAGCTACTTATTACAACCATACTTTTTTTCACAATAATATATTTGGTAACTACGTTCGTTATGTACCCTGGTCAATGGTGATCTGATATTTAGGAATGACTTGATCCCCCATTGGCTAGGACAATAAATATTTCAGGTTATTGTCAATTAATTCAAATTGTGTGACCACGATCCTCCGGAACACACTCCCAACCTAGTTACTTTTAGTGGTATGTTTTCCAAAATGCTTCTTCTAATTCAACAACAAGATAGAGGAATAAATGGATCCAGTGTAGTGCACGCTCCTGGAACGGTTTTATTAAGGATAATAAGAAAAAATAACTCTAAGCACGTTTCATTAACAAAATTTCCAAAATGAGTAATTTTTTTAAGTTGATTTCCACAACATAAGGTAGATCAACGTTTATTTTTGCGTATCGAATTTCGACTTTCACGAATCGTGATGAGTGAATTGAAGCTAAGAACGACCTAAGTAGCTGTAATGTAGTGACAGATTTCATCATTTTTCGTCACTATACCTCATTGGAAAATAGATTTTTTGTGACCCAAACTGGAAGAGATATCAGCGTGGAAGACTCTAATTTCGAGTGTCTATGCTGTGCTTGCTAGCTACGTCGCAAGCTTCAGCGGAATTTATTAGAGAATTTGGAAGGTTGGTATATTTTTAATACATATATTTTTGACAAAAAACAATACATGATATTTCAGCGAATTTAAATAGGTAATGTCGAATAATGTGTATAAATAGGTATAATTACTACAGGTACAGGGTTATTCATTATAAATTACCCACCCCCTATCATCGTTATTATTACTTTTAGAAAAAAAAGTCTCATATAAAAGTTGTTTGGTTACAGTTGCATTTTCTCAAGATTCTATCAAAAGTTCAGTAGCGTGCTAATTTAAGGGGATACAAAAATACTAGTTCTTTTTTAAATGGGACACCCTGTATATTTTCACATTTTTGGAATGGAATTTTTTCTCTGATTCCAAAAATATATAATATGTTACCTCTACCTTGTACCGTTCTTGAGTTATGACATGTTGTAAATCTTAGTTTTAGTAATTACTGTAAATATGAAAAAGATAATTTATTAAAGTATGCTATGTAAATGACAACTGATATGTTTGATAATTGACATTTTTCATATAAAGTAATTAAAATAGTTCTCAGTAAGAAAGAAGAAGTCAAAATATATACCTATACAAAACAGAAAACAAAGATTTATTCAAGAGAATTTATAAATAATAACTTATAAAAGATATTCGAGATGTCCACCATTATTGTAAATGCATAATTGATAATACTTTCTTATATTATTTATAAAAACATTGCAGATGACTTCACTATTTTCATTTGGTTTGTTAATTTCAAGTTGAATCCTTGCTCTAATCCCTTGTATATTATTATTACAATCTTCCACCTCTCTGTAAATTATCAAATATGGTATTAGTTGTCATTTTCATAGCTTACTTTGATAAATTATCTTTTTCATATTTACAGTAATTACTGAGACTCAGATTTTCAACATTTCATAACAATCATAACTCAAAAACGGTACAAGGTATGGTAACATATTATATATTTTTGAAATCAGAGAAGAAAGTCCATTCCAAAAATGTGGAAATATACAGGGTGTCCCATTTAAAAAAGAACTATTATTTTTTGTGTCCCCTTGAATTAGCACGCTACTGAACTTTTGATAGAATATTAAGAAAATTCAGCTGTAACCAAACAACTTTTATATAAATTTTTTTTTTCTTAAAGTAATGATAACGATGATAGGGGGTGGGTAATTTATAATGAATAACCCACATACAAGCCATTTTTCGTTCCAGTCTTAAGCTGGATTGGTATATTTGTAATAAAGCTAACAGGATGATAATTTTTGTCGAAATTTAAATTGAATACCTCCTCTCGTTCGAGAAAGCTACTGTGTTAGCAAAGCGCGTCACAACTTTAAGTTCAATATAAGATGTAGAGTTTAACAAATTAAATTGTTTTACCTACGACTCCCCCTGTAATCAGTCAATACCACACAGTCGGTATCAATGTAATAATGTCTATTACGCACTGTAAAAAAACGCACAGCTGTAAAGTAAATCGCACGGCTTCCCTAGCAACATCTTAGCAACTGTCAATAGACGTCGCCATTATATTCAAAATTTGCCATTTGAAAACATTCGATATGGCCACGTTTAACTATGAAAAGCCCAAAGGGCTAACAGTTTGTATTGATTATAATTGAAAAATGGACTTTTGATTATCAACAATATATTAATGATGATTAAACGTTAGTTCTTCAATGTGCTTCTTTCATTGGTAATAGAGTAATAGAGATGGAATTTACCAAGCACCTCTAATTATATAACAGTTATTCCTTATGCTTCTTATAAATACAAGTACAAGTAGGTCGTACGTAACTCGTGTTGTAAAGCATTTTACGCACTCACGAAATTACTCACTCGCCGCTACGCGGCATCGTGCGTAACTTTTCCATTCGTGCGTAAAATGCTTCTTACCACACACGTTACGTAATATACTATTATCTACAACTGTCATGTAACGGGTACGATTTGACACAATTTTCAGTGACATAATGACGTATATTACCGCACTAGTGCGTTTTTGAATATATTAGATAGATAGATAGTTTTATTGTGTCTAAGATAAATCTTTTCACAAGGGTTCGGTACAAAATATCAAGTGAGGAATTAACATAATTAAAGATACATTACGACATAGACATAGTTAATACAAAAATAAAAGTATAAAATATCTGTGTACTTGATGGTAATGTCAATCATTCACCATGTGCAAATGCTCTCAGCTTTATGATACTAATAATGCTATGGGCTAATTCAGTTAGTTTAAAAAATCCATTTTGTGTATTATTAGTATTAAAATAGTGTACTAGGTCATCAACATTATGAACATTGTGAAAAAAACTATTTTTTCTTAGAGGGCTGTAAATGGGACATTCAAAAAGCATATGATGTAATGACTCCAGGTAATCCATATTACAGACAGTGCAATTATCAGTGGTGTTGATTATATAAAAATTTCCTTTAAAAGACAATTTTAAAAATGTTTTACTACACGTTCTAAGTTGCGCTATTATTCTGGTTATATAGATGTGAACGGGTATTTGCAAATAACTGTTATTTTCTCCAACTAGTGTGAGTATAGTAAAAAGTAACTAGAAGCAACCTTTTTGTTTATGTCACTATCAAGCAGGCGTTTTCGCAATTTGTCTAGAATAAGTCTATCTAAACTGCGTATATTTGTACTTAAATAATTTTCCCATAGACACTCACATTGCGCATAAATAAACAATTCTTTAAGTTGCGTCACCCAATTATAGTTTGAATTATTATTAGATTTTAACTGAGCAAGTCGATTGAAGCAAATTTTTGAAAGTCTTGAAGAGTCCATTTCTTTCAGTTTGTTCATCCAAAGTAAGGCATGTTTGAAAACAACCATTGACAAATGATCGGAACATGTTTCCAAGCGTACAATGTAATCTGGGGTATTATTTGACAGACTTAGAAGTTTTTTGAAAAAGTTTACCTGTACGCGCTCTATAATATCAGTGTAACGTAGACCCCATATACCAATTCCAAAGGAAAGAGAAGATAAAATAATTGAATTGTATAAATTGATCCGCGATTCACAAGTATTCATTTTTGACCGACACACTATATCCATTACTGCTCCAATAGCCCGATTAGCTTTGATTTTAGAATTCTTAGACATGGTGCAAAACAAGACTGTGGAGGAGAAATCAACACCCAAGTAGGTAAACTGCTTAACTGTTTCCAAACAATATCCACTATAATGAAATTTTTTGTTGTAATTATGTACATGGCCACTTTTTGCGAATATCATTACTTTGGTTTTATCGGTATTGACTGCAAGTTTGTTATCAAAGCAATAAGACTCGAGTACCTTTAGTTTTCGCTCTATATCGATTGAAGAGTCGCCAAGAATAACTATATCATCTGCGTATTGAATATATAAAATAAAATATATGAAAATAGAAAAAATTAGGGGACTAAGTGATTCTCCCTGCAAGACACCTTCCGAGATGTTGTATTTTTTACTGTAGAAGTTTTGTTGCTTGATTGAGAATGTTACGTTATCGTATATCTGTTTTAGAATTCGAATGTGTTTAGAACTAATCCCAAATTTATAAAGCTGCATTTTCAATTTCCGAAAGGAGACTGTCTTCGCTTGAAGTCATTTTCATAGATTTTTGCTCATTCAACTTCGAAAATTTGATGACATGACTAATTTATTTTATTTCCACAGGCTTGTTTGTCTTTGTTGCTATGGTCACAAAATATGATACACAGTACCTTATGTTTGCAGTCAATATTATTAAAAATACGTTTGATTTTTTTCAATTCTATGATATAGGTACTGTTAATAATACTAATAAACAGTTGTAGATAAGATTTTGTACGTAACACGTGTGATAGGAATTATTAACGCACTTATGTGATTACAAACTTCACATGCGTGCGTTAATAATGTCCATATCCCACTAATTACGTGAAAAACTATTATTTCATCATCAAATTTAATAGTTTTTCAAAAGCAATTCAAATAATTAATAAGATCATTCTGTATGTGAGGGTTGTTAACAACAGAACAATTATCAATCGGCAAGATTCAAGAACTTATGATGCAGGACTTGGTCCTACCTATTTTATCGACATAAAATATATCATCTTTCGTAAAACGCCTCGAAAATATGAAACATCAACACTGGTTTCATTCCAAGTAGATCGATGGGAACGAAACTAGCTGTGGAAGAAAAAAGATAGACTTTAATAAAAATGATGTATCGTCGGACTGCCTCACTCCTTATGTCGTCTGTGCACTGATAAACAATTTATGACCGTTGAGACAAAAGAAGATTCTTTAAACTGTTGAGAGGAAAAACATTTTTATAGGGCTTGGCTCTGTAGTAGTTGTTATTTATGATATAATTTTGTGAGAAAATTAGGTATAGCTTCGCGTATCGATGGCACTTTTTGTTCAAACGAAAAGTTCATCATGTTTTAATTTAGACGTCAAAGGCAATAGTTTAATACTATTAAAACGCATCTTTGAAAATCAAAGAACAAAGACTTTTCACTAAGAAGGAATAACTACTTCCCTTGCTATATGCCACGAAGGACATTGAATTACACTTCAAAGTTAAACGGGGTTGGTATATCTGCAATATAGAACCAACCATTCTAGTTTGGAATTCTGAAGGACAATATAGACTTATAGACCGGCTCCGGCGTATGTGAACCTCATCAGTAGAAGGAAGATATCATCCGTCCAAAAGCTTTAAGACCATAAATCTGGACAGAATAAATCATTCATATCGCACAAATACACCAATCTCAGTGAATATGCGATAACAGTAACATCCTGATACTATTACCTTTGACATCTATAACACGCTTATTATTATTTTCAGGAAACTGGATGAAGTGAATAACTTCACGGACTGAAATTCTATTTGACAAAAAACCTGACTGCTTTGTGCAGTTATCTTTTATTTGCAGGACACTCTAAATAAAGTAGATAACTCCACAAAACCGTTGTGACTTTTATCTTGAATATGGAAAAGTTAATAAACTTTGAGGGGACTGAAGTGAACTTAAATTTCAATTGTAAAAGGCAGTAAATGGAGAGATTTTAATTTATTTAAAGCAAGTTGAGGGTTTCTTCTTTCTAAATTATAAGTCAGGGGTTTTTTAAGAAGCAATCTTTTGGATAGTGTGTCTTTCAATTAATCCCTCGAAACTGGTTTCAAAATTAATACAGATTGAGCATATATTTATAACTGAGTGAAAATTAATCCTTTTTCAATGTTGGGAAAGGTTGAAGATATATTGATATACAGGCTGCTTCTTTTATCAAATGGTATACCAGTATAAGAGCTCCAGCAAAAAAGGAGGTTCTGAAAAAAATGTACAGGAACAGGTATTTTTTTCTTTGAATAAGTTCAAGGGTTTCCCCTGAATGTAAATCCAAGTTGGCGTCATGGGGGGGGGGCTCCACTTCAGCCGCCATCTTGAAAAACACGTTTTCTTAAATATCTCGCGAACCGCGCATCGTACGACAAAAATTGTAGAAATCGTTATTGTTGATAATAATATTTGCCATCTTTTTTGTTCTAAACTTTATTTTCTCTATATAACGCATAGGATTTCAATTATAGCGCTCCAAACTTTTTTCAATATGGTTTTTGCTGAATATTTAGTGAATGGTCAATAATAAATTGAAAATGGTAAGTGAATTGTAAAGGATGAAATTTTCTATAAATTTCATTGGAAAATTTTTCCCGTAGCATTTATAGTTTAGGAGCTATTACGCTGTAAATGAGATTATAATGCTGTATATTCATCATGCGCTAGGCGCTATTGATCATACATTTTTAAAATTAAACATACCTACATGATCTAAAACATAACCAACAATGGTATCCACAAAATAGCCTTTGTCTAACCGTAAGTGTGTTCATTAATGCTTTTCCCATGCATAGTAGTTTTTTGGATTACCTAGATCTGACAGGTTTAATTGGGAAATGTGTATGTTTGAAGTACATTTCGCTTACTTACTATTTCTACCTACTTGAATATAACCTAACATTTATTCCTTACCTTCAAAGATAATTCACAATTCTTGGAATCGCCATGCATGTGTTTAAAATTCATCCATTTCTATATTATTGGACTCATTTTTGTCCAGAGCACCTTAACCACAAACTCTACAATAATCAGTAAAATTGCACAAACTCATTTAATTTCACATAATATATCCTTTATCTATAAATTTCACTGACTCACTCCAAACGACCGGTACGATTCTGAATAATAGGGCAGGGTGGGGTGACAGTTCTTTATATTAATTGCCACATAATTTGTGGGCTAATGTGATTTCTTACGGGTGAAGAAATATGAGATTTGGAGTGAAGAGGTTTTTGTAACAATAAATGTACAAATATACTCAAATACTTATTTTTTCGGTATGGAGTATACTTTGGCAAGTTTATCTGAAACCGTGAAAGGAATGCAGTCGAAAACGTTCGACATTGCCACGTTTAACTATAAAAAAATAGAAGAACTGATTATGTAGTGATAATAATTATAAATGGGTCTTTTTATTATTAACAATATTAAAAATATGATTAAACGTTAATTTTATAATGTACTTGTTTCCTTGGATTTATTCTATTAACATTATTTTCCAATTTATGAATATTAAAAGAGAACACTTTTCCAAATTTATTATGGGATTTTTAAAGCTCTGGCAACGTTGTACGAAAACCATAATGACCACACCCTCCGATTACATAATTGGTGATTTTTATCGACCAGGTTACTTCTTATTGGAAAGCGCGTGCGTATGTTCTTCCCTCTCACTTCGTCAATTGACTGATATTGATTTATCCAGTGGTGTTCGTATTGTCAGTTACCTTTGTAATTTCAGTTTTACTTGGTAAAATAGGTACCGTACGCCATTTGTACGTTTGACAGATATACGCTATGTTTTTCCTCGCCTCTTACCGACGCCCCGTAGCTACAGATAAACTTGCCAAACTATAGATGTTATTTGAGGCTAATAATCTATAGGCTTATTTAAAAAATGTAAATCTCTGTCAAAGCTTTTAAATGATTTACTATGAAAATTTAATTTGTTGTTCTGAAGTGATGGAATATTATTCAAGATGTTAGGTTTTTTTCTGGGTAAGGAAAACAATTTACCCAAATAGCATCGTTATATTTTATGACAAAATAATATATTTATAGTGCTTCGTAAACTTTTATAATTTCTGAAAAACAATTGTATAAAGGTGTGCATGGAGAAGAACAAATTTCTTCACAGTAAAGAAATTACACTCGAATAAATCATTTTTTTATATCAAAATTTCCCAATCTTTCGACGTTAATATGGCTTCTTAATATTGAATAAGCAATGTTAGTATTAAACAAAGGGGGGTCAAACAAATCAGTTTATTTGTCTATAAATAACTCTTCTCTCGGTGTAGTATTCAGGACTCCGTCTAGATAATAAAGGTGCGATGAAAACAAATTATCGTTTCTAGAGGTTATTGCTGACCATCTGGTATGTTTTCTTGTTCGAGTAACGAATTCTGGTTCTCAGTGTACACCGAGCGGAAATGATTACTTTTCCAGGACACTTTACTTGCTGGCTGTAGATTAGATTAGTTCCGGGCAAACAAGATATTGTTGATATTAACCTTTTCTTGAAATCATGCTGGCAACTTGCCAACTAAATTAAACAGTCGAGTGTTCTAATTTCAGTCTTAGCGTCCGATTAAGGGAAACCTTATTTTTGAGTTCCGTCTATTCACCCACGGAATTAATTACATTGAAACACGCTAAGCTTCTGGTATTCGACGTTGTCCGATGAGAATGTCATATTCCCAGCCTGTGGGTATTGAGTCTAAATATGTAGATAGACCGTTTAAGTGTAGTCGGATTATGACCGTGAATTAATCTTAAACTGGTACAGTATCCCTTTGTGACACTGATGTAGTCGACAGATAATTTTCACATTTTATACATTATTTCTAAAATCCTTTAACCCAATTATTTTTGGTTATAAACTAATTTTTTTCGGTCAAAGGTCGCATAATTATAAAGCTTTGACTTTTAATGACCAAAAATATTGTACAGAGGCATTGGCTAACAAAGGCACAAAGGAAATATTGATAGTGGCAATGGGTCGATAATGTCACTTTGGCAAAAAGCCATCATAAGGAGTAATCGAAAGGAAATTGCGATATAAATGAAATTTTTTGAATAATATGATTATACTGTCGAAATAATGGACCAGTGCCACATCCAGGTTATAATATCATGTTATGAATACAATAAAAGCAGTTCACGTTACAATTTTCACTGCAAGTGAGAAGAAATTACAGCCTGCTAGTTGCACCAGGCTTTTAAGTGAGTTTTGTATAGATGAGGCTTTTACTTGATGAAGATCCATACTAAACGATAAGATAAAACAATTCAATTTGTTCAAACCCTTATTATATTATCTGAAATAAGTTCAATACCTAATCGTGACGCGTTTCGCTAACACAGTAGCTCTCTCAAACGAGTGGAGGTAAAATGGAAAAAAAAATTATGTATAGATAGATAGATCTTTATTATTCACATGAACAAGGGTGATATTTATAACAATATTAGCTAATACAAAACATATATTTTAATAATAAATTTTATAGCAGATTAGGTTTGGATAACATATCTTGACAAGAGTGAGGTGATATTATTCGTTTAGAATGAAAGACCTGATTTTTAATATTCTCTTTATTATGTCATATATTTGATAGAGAATTTGTGGTTCGGCTTCATTATTTATTATTGATTCAATGTCAGTTACGGATTGATATATTTCAAGAAAGGGACGTCTAATTCCTTCATACACTGGACAAACAAAAAATAAGTGTTGTAGAGATTCTAAGGCAAGGCAGTTACAAATAGTACATACTTTATTGGTTTTTATTGTGTATGCATTGTTATTAACATACATGTAAATTATATTACTATTGTGAGTGCGTATCTGTGAAATTAAGCGTTTAATATGTAAAGTTATGGGGAGATCTAAGTGATTTGTACAATAGAAAGGATGTTTGCCTTGTAGAATTTGCTTATACATTGGGCAGTATGTACTTAAAAGTATTTTGTTCCAATCTTCTATATAACTGTGTTGCTCAAATTTTTCTAAAATAGTGCTGATTGTGTCCGAGTCAAAAGTAACAATATCAAGTTCCGAGGTTCCGATTTTATGTAGGATGTCATTTAATTGACTGATCCAGTTATATTTTGATACTTTTTCATTCTGCTGGTTTAATTGACACATTCTCTTCAGTGCAATCCTGGGAAATCTATTTAAAGGTAACTTTTTAATCTTTAATAAATATTCTAGAGCTTGTTTTATAATAAAATACGCAATTTTCACCAATTTTATCTCAGCTCTCAAAATGTAACTGGGCGTAGTTTTCTGTGAATGGAGAAAAGTGATTTTGAATTATTTCTCCTTCATTTATATACCGAAGTCCCCATATTCCACTGGCGTACGAGTAGGCTGGAACTACGATGCTGTAGTATAGGGCCTTAACACTTTTAATATCGGTCATGTGTGAAGATTTAATTACATTCTGAATTGCGTTCTGTGTTATTTTAGCTTTCTTCATCCGCGATTTTAAATTTTCTGGAAATGTATCATTATGAGAATATCACTCCTAAATAATTATAGTTATTCACTTGCTCAATTAGTGTGTTTACCAAAATTTAGGTTTATGTCCGATATTAGCACTTCTCCTTAATATAAAAAAATTTTATTTACAACTATATATGTAATATCATCAATACTGACGTTTAAAAAGTCTGAAACTGACATATTACCTACTTTCACTTCCCACCCACAGGCGGGAAATTTTCCACCCGTGAGAGGATTTTTTTCTGTTTATTTTGAGAGATGTCTTTTTTAAGTTTTTTAAATAAAAAGTTCATTTACCTATTTGATTTTATTGAGACTTATAAGCACACTTGACAACATTAGCACTTCTTAAGTTCTCTAGGATTAGTGAACACAGAATTAACAAGAACTGAACTTTTCGAACAAAGGATTAATGATTTCTGTATGTACATATATTTAGGGATTATTGACATTATTGAAATTGATCGTTATGGTCGAACTATTGTGAGATGCTACAGAAACCATTAACCCATGCGTAATTTCTTTGCTTGAAAAGTTCATTTCTTATGGTACAGAGGATGAACTGTTCACGGAGACTGATGAAGGATTGGAGGGAGTAGTTTCGTCAGAGAGAAGATTAGCAGTCTTCGTTTGATTGGAGAACGAAGTATCTACATAGCCTTCCGCCTCGGTACTCGATTTCCATTCTCCCAATCTCTTCAATTGTAGAACATCTCCTCCATTGTTTGTGAACAAAGTTGCTGCTGTACGCCGAAAACAATGCCCGGTATACTTGCCGACGTTATTTAGTTTCAAAAACGATTTTCGGAAATTGCGATATGGAATTGTGTCCAAAGACTTGATTGGTAAATTTTCCAAATCTCATTTGCATGAAAAACCTCTCATTTTGAATTCGTGAACGGAGTTCCATATATTTCTTCACAATTTCAACCCATCTAGTGTTTAATATCAGAAACGATTGTGCTTGATATGTTTTTGTGTGAGGAATGATGATGCTGATCTTTTCTTCCAAAATATCAATATCTTGGACTTTCATCTTAAAAAGTTCATCACTTCTGCGGGCTCCCGAAAGGCCAATTACCAAACCAACCCAAAATGTGGAAAAATATTAATAAAAATAACTATTTTATCAGTGTTAGAATAATAACCTTCAAAACAAGAAATTCTTCTGGTGTTTCATCTAAGAAAGTATCTCAACATTTTCTTGGGTAAAGGTATTTGATTTCTTCGGTTTATAATTGGCATTTTGCCTTTTTAAAAAAGCCATTAATTTTCCATTTTTTGATATGTCAACCTTGTCTCTGATAATTAAGGCTGTTTTTATCATGGTAAACGTAGACTATAAGGTTGACGATTTCTTAGTCTTAGCCATTTCACTGAAGTAGGCAAGAACGATGTTTTCCGATGCAGCTTTTGTGACCCCTTTTTTGGTGCACCAATCTCTGTAAGTATTATATGCTTTATCATACCTCGGTCTACTTTTTTGGGGCATAAGATTTTCTTCAGCTTTCTCCGCTGCTTCCTTTATGTCTGGCGGTGTGCACTCCAGCTCTATATCCGACAGTTTATAAAAAAATTAAATTACACGGCTACTCACTATTGGGAAAATAAGTTATTTGTTGTTAGTTGTCATCATTATTCTGTGGTTGTCTTTGTAATTTTATTGTTGACGTTTGAGGAAAAATAATAAAAAATTTGCTTTTTTCCGAATTTTTGTTTAGAAGATTATAGTTGTAAGTAAAATAGCATACAAACCTCGGTGGGAAGATACATCACTGTCTCGAGATATTAGTTCACTCCGGCGCTCTCAGTGAACTAAGTCTCTCGACAGTAATGTAACACTTCCCACCTCGGTATGTAATATACTATTATTCAGACAGTGCATGAATACGGAATTTTACAGATATTGACAATGGATTTTTACCTAACAAGTGCGGAAAATGAATTTTTCCGCACGAGTCTGCCGTTGGTGAAGCAGCCGAGTGCGGAAAAACATTTTTCGCAAGTGTTAGTTACAATAGTTTTTCTACGAGCGTGAGAAAAGTGAACAGAACTAATCAGAAGTTGAGATATTTTTATCTGATTATAAGTGCTTATAGTTTATTTGGAAACATATTTTATTAGATTATTGATGAAGTAAACATAAAGTGAAATTTTATAAACAATAACAGTTACATGTCAAAATCTAATACCTAATTATTTATAGTATAATTAATTGTAAAAGTACAATTATTTGCATTACTTAAATGCAGAACATAGTTGCTTGTGGAATATACCGGCTTATTATTAATTTGATATACTGAGGTGGAAAATTATTTCCACACGGTGCGGAAAATTATTGCCACACGGTGCGGGGAAATTAATTTTCCACTCTAAAATGTGTGGGAAATTCAATTTTCCGCCCGCTCGTACAAAATAGTAGTTTACCTAACTAGTGCGGAAAGTGATACTTTTCCGCACGCTATTGCAGATGGCCAGCAATCGCGTGCGGAAAAGTCACTTTACGCACGTGTTAGGTACACTATTTTTTCTTCTATGGATAAATTATCTCTTAGAAAAAGCTGCGACGGTAAAATTGGTTTTGATAACGTAGAGTATTGACTGACGATTATTTTTTTATTTGTTGCTATGTTGATTCAAAGTGACAGATGAGAAATGTCAGATATTTATTATTATTTGACAATCATTTGATGAGGCTTATACCAGCCATTAAAAAATTATTGAAGCGTACGCGTTCCTCTTTATTGAAAATTATAGCAGAATTCTAATAAATTTCTTAATTTTTCAGTCATTTGGTAAACTTGGATATACAAAATACATATTTTGAATATTCAAATGTCAGTATATTCCTCAAATGTGCGGAAAAGTGACTCTTTCCGCACGCTTTTTAGTGCGGAAAAGATTCACTTTCCGCACGTTAGTAGAAAAAAGTATTATAATCTATTCACATGGAAATAAGAAAGCAATAAGTGTCTAAATATGGGATTAACCATAGTATATTAAGTATTAAGAACGGTAAGGGTTGTTTACCGGTCGACAGCAATGTTGTTGTTGTCGACAGCAATGTTGACACCAATTTTGCTGGAGACCGGTATTACCCTTAACGTTCGAGATGCTTATACCATGTTTTGCGCGATCGTATTGAAATAAATTTCGAATAAAATAATTTAAATTTTTTCGAAATAAACGAAATGTCAAAAGTGATATTTATACTTCTCGATCAGTTTAAAATATAATTTGCATTTTGGTGAAATTGTTATTTATTACTTTTATATTGTTCTGTTCGGTTCTGTACATTAAAAAAATATAAATCTTCTCATTTTTCATTTGTTCCTTTCGTGTAATGAATGGAGTAATATATTATTGAGGACCACTTAAATGTATGTAGGTCTGAACGGTTAGTAAAATCACTTACCGACGTGTTAGACTTAGAAACCAGTAAACACAACCTACCGTCCTGACAACCGATGCTGTAAATAAACAAAAAATATCGATCGCGCAAGAAAGTATTTAATTAGTTTACCTGGAAATTGATTCACAACAATCTTACCGGAACCTTTCTAGGTGAAAAGGTTTAATAAGGGAGAATAGTTGATATCTATCTTTTTACTCCATCGTTTTATGAGAGTTTTGAGTAAATTCGGATCGAGTTTTCGAACGTTTTGAAATAAAATGTAATTTAAATCAAAAGCATCAAGGAGTTTCCATGAAATAAGAGTCTTACATAAATTCTGTTGAAGAATGTTTAGGCACAATTTGGAGTAGTTTGGACCAAGGAATCACTAAGTCCCATACAAAATTTGAACCCTTTTCTCGAAAAATCTCATCAATGGGCTTTTTTGTCTATAGTTTAAACATCTGAAGTTGTCTTATTTGATAAATGAATGAATAACTTACTAGGTATTATTATTATTATATTTATATCAACAAGCTAGGAAATATTAGGACGCTACTGATCGGAAGTAAGGTGCAAGAGGTCCTCCAGTTGTTAGCTTTAACCAAAATTCTTCGGTTAATCTCCGTATAATCCCGTAGTATCCAGCCCGTTCACATTTTGTGTTCCTAAACTATCGCTTTTCACAGGGACGTAGTTCTGGCGAGAGACCATTACAGACTCAAGCAATCAAGGAGAAAAATAAGGCCTCCACTCTGCTGGATCTAATATTACCCCTGGTGTGTTATGCGGATAATTGAACTTAAATTTGAAGTTCTAAAATTCAAATTTATGTAGAAGGACATGATAATTCCACTTAACTTGGTACAAAAGGGGGGTCAGTTATCTGAATTGCTCAATGCCGACGTTTTTTTGACAAGAATAATCAGTAGATTCTGCTATAGAGACTGATCCTGGCTCCAAATGTAGAAGCAAAAAAAGGAGAAGATGCCGTTGAGGCGAAGTGAGACTAGTTACCAGAGGCTGCCAGGCATATAGGACAGTCCATATTGGAAACAGATTTTTCCATAACACTGATCTCGATGGAGAAGCAAATAGAAAGTTCTTTTCCCCACTAAAAGCCATAAAATATGTTACCTATATGATATTATTCGAGTCCAAAGAACGCTTAAATTCACGTACAGCATTTTGTTGTCCAAAGGCAATACAACATAGGAATGATACGGCAAAATTCATCATCTTTTATAAACTGGAGATTGAAGCAAACCTATAGGAAATATCAGGAATCACGGACGCCGCATTGATGTTCCTGTTCGCTCAATACTCACGTAAAACTGTAAGACATCAACATTTTTTTTGTATTCTTGTTTTTACGGGTACGTCAGGAGTAGGGAAAGAGACTGAGGAACCAATGATGAAGGTTGATACTTTGATGAAGACAAGATAATTGTGGGTATTATTTCAAATTTTGTTTTACCAGAAGGTGGGTAACAAATCCCGATTTTGTACGCAGAGGATGGCACTGATTTTCTATGATGTCGGGTTTCTCATAATCCTAGAGCAATATCCGGTCGAAACGTATGGAACTTCGATTATTATTCTCGGATTAGGAAGTGATATATTAGACGTGGCAGAAGGGAACTGAAGGATTTTGAAATGTAATTGAATATAGTTGTATTATTGTATTAAATAATCCATAGTTTTTTGAATAATAATTTTAATATCTATCATATATTATGTGGAGACGTAATAATAACTATTTCATTTTCCAAGATAGATGAGAGCTATATACCTATGATTTTTCCTACAAAATCAGTCAAAGATTTGGATATTCCACCAGACCTGTCAAAAAAAACAGACCAGCATCCAATACTTGTTTTATATCAATACAATAAAAAAGTAAACAATTTTATCAACTTATATTATATTTCAGTTTAAATTTTTAAATAGGAAATAGCATAGACGTGCATATTGAAATTAAATGAAGTAGGAACATGAATATACGAAATAAATTGAAGAAAGTATTAGTTTGAAGACTATATTCGGCGGGGTTGTATGAATATAAAACAATATGGACAATTTCAGTGTATCTTTCGTGTCAGCACATCCCTTCACCAAGGTGAATTTGTAGATCAGTGGATTGAGAATTTAATGAAATCATAAATTCATCGATACAATTAATGAGAAACAATTATTAGAATGTACGAGAAGAACTTACAATTTTTTTTTTATAGAAAGAAGAAGTTTTCTCATTCTACTCAATTAAAACAAACATGATACGATTTCTTCGCGGAGATTATTAATTAATCCCGGAAAGGCTTCTCTGAATTCCATTTTCATAAAACAACTTCTGATTTAATGTTTTCCAATACGTATCCCCGTGGTGTGCTTTTTTGCAGTGAAATGGCAAACCCGGTTTGGGGAGAACCTTCAATAGCAGAGACGGCTTCGATCACACACAAACATGAGTTTGTTTTGTATTTAATGACTGGAAATATACAGTAAGATTCTTTGGTTATAGGGAGCTTAACACAAAGTTTATAAGTAACAATGTGTTAGGGAGAAGCAAGTATAAATTCATATTATTTCTCTAACAGGATAAGCGACAATGCGTTACAAAGTATAAATTAAACGTCCGAACCGAAGTACCGCCCCTTTGTATGGGTGTTTCTGTTAAAGTAGGTATGAAATGTTCGATATTTTATGGCGTACCTAGTTATTCCATGAAATACCTGATCGTGTCCGTTAAAGTGTAAAACTCTCTTCTATTCCATGGTTTAACAGTTATTTCATAGAATAACGATCTGCAGCCCGTTAAAGTGTAAAATAATCTATATAATATATCTCGCACGACAAATATATTTACCTTCCAACCCTGCTGCATTTATGAACTATTCCAGGCCATAGGGAGAGAACTTGTTTGGCTTATTGGCACTAGTTCATCCCAGTTGAAATGTTTTTGTTTTATAATAAGGATCTTTGTAATTTCACGTGTAATTTCAGTGATCCTTGTTGTAATAAATGATTTTGTAGTACGTTTTCATGAATACCCTCCATACGCTGCATAAATTAGATTAATTTCTTTTTTTCCATCTCAATTGTCTATCATTAGTTCAATTTCATCTCAGATGAATTGTTTATTTCACACTTCAACTGTCTCTCATAAGTTGATTTATAGAATACCTAGTTGTTTCATAGAATTACTAGTTGAAGTGTCAAATTAATAACATATCACACACTTTATCAGGACACTGGAATGATGTGGTATTCTATGAAATAACTGCAACATATACTTTAACGGTAACATGGGCACTTATACTCACAACCTGTATATTTATTTATTTATTTAACGGTCATACCATTTTAATACAAAATTAGATTGAAAATTAGATTGAAAGTGGGCGAATACAAAATGCAATAATAAAAATACAATACTAAAAAATGCACAAAATATAACAGGAAATCAATGAAATACAATTTAAAATATGAAACAAAATATTACAATTTAAATTACCAATGATGAAAATTAAAATTGGAAGTTGAAAATTTAAGATTTTTGTCTGTTTTTCAAAAGTAGGAATTGAGGTATTAAAAAATTTCTATACTAAAATTATTATGTCATTGGCAATTCTCAGAACTCTCGTGATGGATTCATTTTGTCCATAGTCCGTAGGATGAAATGGAATATTAAATATTTCAGTATTTCTAGTTCTTCTACCATTAACATTGAAGTTGATGGGTGCTAATAAATCAGGACAATTAATTGCACCATTAATTATTGCATGTAAAAAAGTTAAAGAACTAACAGATTTACGATGTGATAGCGTGTTTAAATCTAATACTCTTAATAAATAAAGCATTACTTTGATATGCGCCTTTACTAAACCTCATCTTAAAAGCTGCATAACGCAAAAATTTTATTTGAACTATTTCGATCAAATTAACGTCATTCATTCGGAACGAATTCCACACAACACAATTATACTCCACATTTGAACGTACCAAGGAACAGTTTAGAATCTTGATTGAATGCAGTGACAAATCTCTTGATGATCTCATTATAAAACTCAGCATTTTATTCGCTTTTGCGACTATCTTAGAAATATGCGATTGGAATAATAACTTATGATCTAAAACGACACCTAAGTCTTTAACGCTTCTCACTTGATCAAGTGGAGCATTGTTCAGCATGTAAGCTGTTAAAATAGGGTTGTTGTTCCTGGAAAATGAAATTTGTTGACACTTAGTAGGATTAAGCCTCAACAGGTTTACATTGCACCAATTTGAAAGATTGTCCAAATCACCCTGTAATAAGATAGTGTCATTAGCATTGACTATACACTTGAACAATTTTAGATCATCTGTAAACATCACTGACATAAAGATTGAACAGCACTGGACCTAGGTGAGCACCTTGTGGAACTCCCGATGTGACGGAGATAGACGTAAATACAGAGCCAGCACAACGTACAGATTGCGTACGGTTTTCCAAAAAGCTACCTAACCACCTTAAAATACAACCGTCAAATCCTATTGCATTCAATTTTGTTAATAAAAGTAAATGGTTAACACGATCGACTGCTTTGGTAAAATCGATATATATTGCATCAACCTGCCCTCTTTTCTCTGATGTATTTAGGATAAAATGTTTATACAGTACTAAATTAGTGGTAGTTGATTTACCTTTCACAAATCCGTGTTGTTCCTTATTAATTAGATGACAAGTATCCCAACTCATGTTCCTAGATATAAGGCAGTCAAGTAATTTAGGTAACTCAGATTGAATGCAGACGGATCTATAATTCCTTACATCATCTTTAGGTCTCGATTTATGGATTGGAGTGTAATGAAACTCTGATTCCAAAAATCAGGGAAGATACCAGAGTCAAAAAAGATTAAAGAGGAATTGTATTGGTCTGGCCAAAGTGAAAACACAGTTCCTTATAAGAAACAATGGAATACCATCAGGACCATTGAAAATGAAGGGAGGAAAAATGTATCGAGATAAGTCGCATTGGTACAAAGTGAACAAAAATGTAAAAGGTGTTTGTTATTCGAAAATTGTATCTAACGACCTTCAGGTTCCATTCAGGCGATAATATCCCGTTAGGGCACTTGTTAATACTTTCGGTGCAGTTTTACGTTGGCTTAGATATTCATTTGTTCGCGTCAGGTTTCCTCCAAGGATTATCTTTGATTGTCCAAGCACCACTAAATCTTTCCAATGGTCAGATATTTTTTGTTCAAATGGGATCCAATGACAGTGAGATAATTCAAATTTTAAATAGCGATTTTAAATAGTGAAGAAGCATGCACATTCTTTCATGGAAGATCCTGAACGTTTCTCTTAATCTACTTGTAGGTGGGGTTAAAAGAGAATACACGGAAATATGACATGTTAAGAATGTAGTAACTGCTAAGTCCGCTCCTGTTTTCGTCCATATGTAACGATGATTCTAACATAGTGATGGGAAACTACAGTCAGCATCGGTATTCTGCGATTTCGACACAGGATAACCTTTTCCTAATAGGATAATAAATCATGAAGCATAGCAGTTGTTCCTGAGATTTGGTTACAGTTTTTTCATTTCCAAATTTTTTTCATGCTGATTAGATAGCAAACGTTATTGTAGAAACACATAAATATAAACTATACAGTATGGAACAGCAAACTTTTTCTCTTAGAATTTTTCATAGCAAAAAGAACAGTGAAATTATTGATGAAAATTTTGGTTTTGTTCGCTAATCTATGATATTGGGATCTGGATCTTGTCGCTGGAATGGACACCTGAAAATCTCAAAATGGTGGAGCAGGCAAAATGAAGATTCTTTGGTTTAGAAGAAGAAACCACTATCCAGATTACATAGCAATTTAGAATCCTAGGGCGCAGAGGGACACTCACCTAAACTAACACCTGTAGATTCACTATCAGTGAATGACATCCCTGATAATAAAGGCTCAGAAAATATTTATCTTCCATATGTAGTGAGCACTTATACATGAAATAATGTATATCCAAGAGAGAACAAAACAATAATCTTCCATAAAACATCCACCCTTTGGAGGAGACTCACTTAAAACCTCGAATAAGAAGAGTGATACAAAAACTCCACTAACGAGCTTTATTAACAATAGTGGAATGGAGTTACTAAATTTTTCTCTAGTTTTACTTCACCATAACATTTTTACTGTATCACGGGGCGTCCCGAAGCCCAGGGATTAAGTCCCATATAGCCCCCACGTTAATCCGCCATTGGATCCGACATTAATATTATGAGCGTTAGTCCTGAAGTTAATTTTGTCAAATATAGCGGACATTTTGTTGATAATATACGACGAAAGAGCATGGAGTTTCCGTCGGTTCGCGATATTAAGCCAATTGGCATCCTTTTGAATTTATACTTCCTAATACCATGAATGAATCTGAGACATGACTTCTGCATCTCTTGTACCCAATTAATATATTCTTATCAAGACAGGGACCATACACTACAGCTCCGGTAATTGAAGTGCTATAAGATTAAATATTCCGTCAGTGATATTTTGTGCCTAGAGCTTAAAATCTATCGTTGTAGAAATAATATAATGGAATAATAATATAATATCATAATAATATTTCAGTATGATATTATGATATAATAATATGATAGTACTATGATATAATAATATGATTATATGATAATATAATAATAAAATGACCATATAGGAGTCTCGATACGTGGTAGTAGTGTGTACCTACAGTGCCACGTAAGAGGTTCTCTTTTCAAATTTTCCACAGTTTATGTATTATTGTTGATTGATATTTTTTTGTGATAAATCAATAATCAACATCAAATTGCTTGTTTCAATACCGTAGAAACAGCATTTATACAATTCGTACAATTAATAATCCTGAAACAGGACATGATAAATTGGTCGACGAATTAATGAATGTTCTGTTTGCTTTCAGCACTCGAGCTACAAATATTATTTATCAATAAATATTGGCTTCAACTTACTGAACGAACCGTTTGTTGAGTAATTATACAGAGCGGAATACTGTTAACAGTCCACTGTGATATCCTGGACGGAAATAAATAAATTTGGAGAATTTTGTGAGCTCACACAATGTTTACATCTAGTTGGACTGAATATACGCTAAGTGTTTCATTTTTAGAAAGCTTTTGATGGTTCGGAAAATCGGTCACGATAACATTCAGCTCAGACGATCTAAATGGGTATGATAACTTTTCCTTTTGACTCCTCAAGGATGTTTTTTATTTGTGTGGAAGGAAAACGAATGAACGTTTACAAACATTTTCAGTATGAAAAGATGGAACGTTAATAACCAACTCCAACATCTTGTATGAAAAATGTTTTACAATATGTATCAGTAAGTTGGGACCATATGGGAAACTTTTTTATTATTATTTCGGGAGAAATCTTATTTCTCAAGTTCTGCATGTTCTGAAATCTGAAATACAATAATCGGATAACAATTTTGCGAAAAAGTTTACTCAAGAGTGGAGTATCTTTTTTCCGAAAAATGTTTTAACAAAGTTTAATGTAATTATGTCTGTTGTAGCCAATCCAAAAATGGCATCACGCAAAAGGAAATTGTTGATGCGAAAAATGTAAGTGAAGATACAGTGGCGAGAATTCGGAAACTCAATGAATTCAGACAATTTTAACCAAAATAGTTCACACATTATAAGAAACAGACTGTTATAAGCGAATCGATTTTTGCTGTCTCATTCAAGGAGAATAATAAGATGAATCTTTTCTCATGGGACGTATTATTGTTTCTGATGAGGCAACATTCTAGTCAAACGGAACTATCTCGTCTCAACACTGTCGCTGGTTGTCTTATGAAAATCCCAACTCTGTAATAAAGTCTCATGACCAATATTCCTTCAAGATATACGTCGCCAAACCATGATTGCCAAAAAATATTTACAGTTTCCACAAACTTACATTTATGACATACAAGTAAACGAGCTACCGTTACAAGACCGACCATGTCCTTGGCACCAGCAAAAAGGTGTTATCTACAACATATATCCTGATTTTTTTTGGTCTGCTAAATCTCCTGACCTAGCTTCTCTTGATTACTTCCTATGAAGCTACTTGAATTACGTGAATTTGTTAATAGAACGAATACATGCATTGAATGAGACGATGGATAAGTCGAGGCATTCGTGGAATGAGTGAAAATGGAGTTTTTATTCACTTGTAACAAATAATTAGGAAACTAGATGGTTACAATTATTTTTATAATAACAAGAAATAAATGTTCTTTTAAAATAGAAGCAATTCTTAACAAGCAGACCTATTTTCTTAATGTGAATGAATCAAGTAATTGAGAAGCTCGACAAATCCACCATATGGTTTTTTTGACGTTTCACGAAATATCAGTTTCTAATAACAAGGCGCATGGTTTGATTCATCAATCATACAAATCCATTCACTCTCCTGCACAATAACCGCCATTTTGTTCAATTTTGAAACCCGATATGTGTTTCTCAAGAAAACCAACAGCGCTTGTCGCGTTTTAAAAAAAGTTAAGCTCCAGAGCTTGTCAGAAAACGGATGAAGTTAATACCTATGGTTAATACATGTCGAAGGGAGCGTGAAAAATATGTCAAAAGTGTAATATGGCAGTTTGATCGAATTAGAAAAGCAAGAATAGTTAGGCCAAGAGCCGGGTATTTTTCGTGAAAAATGTACGGGAAAAGGTATTTTTTTCTTTGAATATGTTCAGGGGTGTCCCATGAATGTGAATCCAAGTTGGCGTCATGGGGGGGCTTCACTTCAGCCGCCATCTTGAAATACACGTTTTATTAAATATCTTGCGGATAGATAATAATATTTGCCACCTTTTTTATTCGAAACTTTTTTTTCTATAATGGATAGGTTTTTAATTATAGCACTCCAAACTTTTTTCAATATGGTTTTTGCTAAATATTTAGTTGATGGTCAATGATAAATCAAAAATGGTGGTAACTGAATTGTAGAGCATGAAATTTTCTATGAATGTTATCGGAAATTTTTTCCCGTAGAATGTATAGTTTAGGAGCTGCAGCTTGGTAAAACTTGCTTCCCGTACATTATCAGTGGCAATATTGCTCGTTGTATACGAAAACCATTTCATAACGCATAAAACGGCATGAAGTATTAAAAAAAAATGGCAATACAGCTGTATACCGAATCAATTAAAATTATAAATAATGTGGAGAACAACTAATAATTCATCGATCTTTATTGTTGCTTAAAACGGTATCATCAAATAAAAGATTGTCAATGTAGCAAAAAATAATAGTGCATCACGCTACATCGTAAGAATTGTTATTTTTATTATTAATATTAATTAACGTTATGCTTGTATTATGCTATTTTATATTGTACAGTATTATATTTTATGTTGTTTATTATAATACACATAGATTCAAAAGTTTTGCATCACCTTCTTCGGATGCGAAGGAATTTTTTTGCGCTAACAATTTTTTGTTGGCTTGTTTATCAATGTTTACCATTTCAATATGTTCCATATTTTTTGCAATATACAGATGTTTACAGTTTTTTTTGTAAGATAACATTTTTAGTGCGATCATTTTAACATTCAACGCATTTGATTTTTACGATTTTGAGTGCAAACATGAATCGTCAAGTCATAAGTGAGATTGACCGTGCAAGAATAGTGGCTTTAGTTGAAGAAGGTCATTCTCAAAGGTTCGTGGCAAACAGAGCTGGCGTTTGGCAAAGTGATGTGTCTCGTGTATGGAACCGGTATCTCCAGACCAATTCTCTTCGTGATAGACCTAGATGCGGTAGAAGGCGTGTTACTAATCAGCAGCAGAACCGCTATATCCACTTAACTATCCGAAGATACCCGACCATGGCAATACCACCACTCCAAAGAGATATGAGACATGCGTTGGGAGTTCAAGTATCGATCTCGACATTACGTAGACGAATACTTGCGACAGGTTTGAGGTGCCCAAACTACAACCAAACTACAACCTGAGCACAGAGTTCGCCGACGACAGTGGGCTCAAGAACACGCGGCCTTGCCTGACTGACGAATTTTGGAATTCGGTGTTTTTTCCGACGAGACAAGGATTTGTTTGGTACAAGATAGCCATCGAATACGTGTGTAGCGGGATCCAACGAGAGCTGCTCAGCTTGCCCATGCTCGCCCCGTGCCGCCCTTCAAAGGAGGAAGTGCTATGTTTTGGGCTGGTATCATGTTAAATGATCGCACATAATTAATTCATGTGGAGGGAACGATGACTGGTGATAGGTATCTCAGAGAGATCCTACATCTTCACGTGAGACTATGGCGCGCAGCTGTTGGCAATTCCTTCGTTTTTATGGACGATAACGCCCGACCTCATCGGACCAGTGCTGTAAATGAGTATCTTGAAACTGAAGGGATCAATCGTTTGAACTGGCCTGCCCTATCTCCTGACATGAATCCCATAGAACATGCTTGGGACATGCTTGCCAGAGCAGTGGCAGCACGCAGAAATCCACACAGGAGTAAACAAGAGCTTGTTCATGCGGCCCAAGAAGAATGACGGAATATTCCTCAACAGAATATCAATAATTTGGTAAACAGCATGGGCAGGCGACTTCAAGCTTGCATAAATTCTAGAGGTGGAAATAATCTTTATTAAAAGTTCTCATGCAGATTATCACTTAACCTTTTCTTTAAAAAGAATCAATTTGTATTTAATTTATTTAATTTCTAAGAATACTTTTCATGTTTAAAGCAAGTTTATTATTGGATAATTAAAATGTTTGACAAATATACACGTTTTTTTTTTATTGAAACTAATTATTCGATTAATCTCTGATCCATTTATAATGAACACATTTTTTTTTTCGGAGATTTAGGGTGATGCAAAACTTTTGAATCTATGTGTATATTGTTATATTAAAAATGATTTCTCTCTCAATAGAAGAACATCAAAGCTGGTATCCAATTTGAATTTTTTATTTTTTTAAATTTAACGTGAATCTGAGTTTTTCGAAAAATCGCTAAGAGGCCGTTCATAAAACACGTCACGTTGAAATTGGGATTTTTAGACCCCTCCCCCCGGTTGTCAAGCTGTGTCACACTTTCTGTTACCCCCCTATTAATATTACGTCGGAAAATCCAAATACCACCCTCCTAAAAATGATTTGATGAAATGTACATGTACATTTACAAGTTTAAAAATCTGTATAATTTACTAATACGAAATGAGTGACTTCTATCATGACAAAAATTTAAAAGAAGCTATTGAGAGAAATACTCCAGTGAAATTTTTTGAAGTCGCGAACGTCACGGTCCCGGTCCCCCTTGTCACAATCACCAAGACCCCTCCACCCCCCTTGTGTGCGAACGTATTTTATGAACGGCCCCTTACCCGTTTCAATTGTTGCAAATTTTGTGAAATGCAGCGTGTATTCGTCAGCACTTTATTTTCTCTGTCTAAAATTGTTGTCGAAATCACTAAAAGAAAAAAAAGTGTGTAGCATACTGAGCTGACAACCAAGAGGTCCTAGGTTCGAAACCCGTTTTGGACCTGGGTTTTCCCCATTTTTCAAAAAAATATTCACATGTTCTTATAAATCAAATAAGTAACGAGAGAAAACTAGACTAAACATAATATATTGGAAAGAACAGACCCATAACACACAATGTAGTTACTGCGCATGCCTGGAGCCCTGTGACCGGTACGTTTAACCATAGATAACATCGTTTAACGCTAAGACACAAACAGGCGAGGGAACGACCTTAGCGCATGATGAATATACAGCATTATAATCTCGTTATAATCTCATTTACAACGTAATAGCTCCTAAACTATGAGTGCTACGGGAAAAAGTTCACAATTGAATTTATAGAAAATTTTATGCTCTACAATTCAGTTACCAAGTTACCCAGTTACCAGTTCAATTTATCATTGAACATTCAATAAATATTCAGCAAAAACCATATTGAATAAAGTTTGGAGCGCTATAATTAGAAACCTATGCGTTATACTGAAAAAAAGTTTCGATAAGAAAGATGGCAAATATTATTATTTACAATAACTATTTTAACAATTTTTGTCGTACCATGCGCGGTTTGCGAGATATTTAATAAAACGTGTTTTTCAAGATGGCGGCTGAAGTGAAGCCACCCCTATGACGCCAACTTGGATTTACAGTCAGGGGACACCCCTGAACATATTCGAAAAAAAAAACACCTATTCCCGAACATTTTTTTCAGAACCTACTTTTTTGGCTGGGGCTCTTGGACTAAGTGATAAATACATCAATTATAAAGGAAGAGTAATCCCTAAAAAGGGAATGGTATTAGACTGCAAGTAAGTAAACTCAACCTAAAAACTGGAAACGATATCTTGAACTAGGATTTTTCAGTTAACGCAGTAAATGTTAAGTTAGGAATATCAGAGACAAAGAAATAATAAATCTTACAGTTTTGGTTCCAAAAATAAGCAGGATGCTTATCTACAGGATCTTATATCAGCAGCTCTGATAAGTAATTCAAATGGATGTTATTGTATTTTTGAACGTAGTTTGCAGTTCCTATCAACTTTTTTGAACATGCTAATTCATATTTTTAGACAAATCTCGTGTGGAAATATTGGAAAAAATTGATATCTGATGATTGTATTGTAAATTTAAAGTATTTAGAACTTTTTATGAGTAATAAGTTTTTTTCATAAGATAGGTAATAAAACATTTCACCATATTCCAGCTTACTGACACACATTGTAGATCATTAAAATATAATGGAGATCAATTTCCCGTTCATGTTCATCTGAAATTGTTGGTATCACTTACCAAAACTTCATAAGAACACCATCCATTTATGTTGTATGCGGAAACCATTTCAAACTCCATTTTCTCATTAGAAAACATACGTACTAAGACTCTCTGCGGCAAGTATTACGCCTCAACGCGCTTCCTATAAATAAAATAACTGTGTCTCCGCTCTCCCGACCTTCATTAGTTTCTAGACACTCCTTATTACAGGAATTCTAATTTCATCCCAATCTTCGCTGTTTATTTCCCGGCCGAAATTCCACTCTACAAATCCCCGTTACATATCATCTCGTCTTCAGTTACCCTTCCTCTTCAACCTCCTACACAAATTCAATTTTCAATATTGCTCCTCGGCCTCGACTTAATTCACTTAAAACTTTAGTTGATTTTACCGACAAATGAGATTAGAAGTATGCTTTTGGTGTTAGGAAAATTATTACTGGACCGACACCTTTCATGATGATTAATGGCTTTGATGGCAAGCGAAAAAGAGAGCAATATTCAGGTGGAGCTGAAAATTTGTGAGAATATTGTCCGACTTCACTGTTTTCCTTAAGTTAGGTTAGGAATTTGCTAGTTCCTGAATGTAATTTACGTTTCCCCACAAGCTCTGTTATATTGCCAAAAACTAATATTAAGGTCATTTTAGATTATTGGACAATTTCTTGTGCAATATTAAGTTCATGTTTTGGAACAATTCAAATTGTTAGATCCAAAATTTAAAATTGTATTGAAAATTGTTAAGCCTGTCAAATTGTGGAAGAAAATAAAACAGGTTCTATTTCCTTAACAATTTGATTTATTGTTTGTGCTTCTGCTTCACGATGGAAATATTTTATTAAAATGTCAATAATCTTGATAATTTGTGGTTATGTATTAAAGTGGTTGAAAAATATATCTTGGAATAAGCGAGAGATTGAAATGTTTATTGAAAAAATCTTAAAACACGCTTGTTAGTACAATGTAAAACACTCCTTCTCAAATTAATAAATACCTATTTCAAATTTTCCGGCTCCATAACTTACGAAATTTTTGAAAGGGCTATTTTTATTTTATCATCAAAACAAATCACTGCGCAGAATATTGAACCAAATATTGTTCAATAGTCTAAAATAGTTTGAAACAGTTGGCCAATATTCCACACAAGAAATCTATTCCAAATATTGTTCCAAAACTTGGACTAGATATTGCATGAAAAATTGTCTAATCTAAAATGACCTTCAGGACAGCTTGCTTGGTCTGTCTAGATAGTAGAAAATACCTAGCCTGCAATAGGCATGAGGACAGTATCAAAAAATCGTCGATATAATGATTTTAGGGGAGAGTTCATATCAAAAAAATTCAAAACACTGCTTTAGTTTTATTTAAAAAATTCAGATTATTAACATTTTCAATGAAATAAAACATAAAAATACTGCAATCGGCCATTTCGACTGAAACACCAATCACAGCGCATAACGTCACGCTTAGGTAAACACCGCTGTCAGTCAATACTCAATACACTCATTTTCTGTGTTTTGTTGTTGTGGATACTATTGATTACGCATTAGGATTGATATTTTATTATTTTACGTGTGATTTATCGTCTCCACTCTATTGTAACAATGAAACCAAGCTTTGTTAAGGCAAATAGCTCAAATTTGCCCAAGATTGATATAATGATGTTGGGCGATTTCCTCGCAACAAATCAAGAATTTTGCTCGTCTGAGTTTAGAAAAGTGAGAACTTCCTTGTAAGTGAATTTTGTATTTATCTTCACCCTAGATACAACCAACTTAGATATAATCAAACTAGTTTTAAGCTCATGCGAGTTTATTTAACTTTCATAGGTTGGCATATAAATTTATGGGGCATACATCCTGGTTTCATACGTACTTGTGATACTGACCCCATCACATGATACTGCATATAATTTTCCACATCATCTGGCAACTGCAAAGAGAACAGTGAACCTTTGAAATTGATAATAAGAATTATAGACAAGACCAAAACAAACATAACCTCAATAAATTAGATATTTCATAGTTCACGTCAAACAAACGTTTAATGTTTGAGAAATATAAATATAATAGGATAACATACTCACAAGTGGTCTTCACAGAAATAAAGTGGCCAATTCGTGACTAGGTCGTTCGGGTTTCGCCTTGCGAGCTTCAATCACTTATCTCTTATCTATCATTTTCTTTTTCGGAACATGTACAAACACTTTGTTGGGTGTTCTTATTGATGTGTTTTTACACTGCGGTACTACACACCACTTATAAATTTTGGAATTCATTTTTATTACACAAATTTATTCAATGTTTTGTTTACTTTCTTCGCTACGAATAGACACAATGACATGTTTAACTAGGCGTGACGTCAGAGCCGACGCCATGACACCTGCGAGCTGTTTTCGCGCACTTTTTAAAAAATATCAGTAAAATGGCTTCAAAGTTCGTTAAACTTGAGTTTATTACCGAAATAAAGGTTTTTTCGTAAATAGTGAATGTGTACCCACATGACGAAAGAGTATTTCAAAATCTATCGTCACGCCTATTACTTGGTTGTCATCTTGATTGATAGCCAAGTTTGCAGAATTTTCATTGTTATTAGTTATTATTTTGACCATTTCCCTCGTCTAAGTTTCCACCAATCACAAACGCAGGTGCAATTTTGAAATACAAATGGTTTGTAGATGAAAAAAAAATATATGGCAGCAGCTATAGGCAGTTCTTTCCTATTAATCTGTGGCAAAACTTGACAGATGTTATCACCAAAGATTACAATACCTTTGACAACAATAATTATAGTCTTCTAGGACACCAGAAAACGACGATAAGCAATTATTCTGATTTCACTGTCAATACATTTTGTAATATTGTTTTTAAATAGTCATAGTCAGCTTGTGTAGTGGAAATAAGTCGCCTTGGAAGTTATTCTATGACTAATATCAATGACTACACTGCTAATATTGATCTGGCGATTGGGAAAAGTATTCCAAAACTGTTAAAACGCACACGTCAATTTGGAAATAGTTTACGGAAAGAGGCAAAGGAATTCGAAATTTGAAAACTACCAGCTTAGAGCAGCTAAACCTAATCCTGGAAGATGGGCGTGGGATATGAAAAGAGATAACGGTGGTTTCCCAGTTAATCCAGTTCTTTTTGACATAGCTCCATCAGTCTACGACTATATAAAGCTGCGAGGCTTTGCCGTTGACACGTGGGATAACATACACCTCCGATTGGGATACAATAAAATAGCACTTTGTGCTTCTCATTCCACTGTACACTCCTGACTCGTCCATGTACCAGGACTCATCATTAGTCCGATTAGTCTTGCCAGTTTCTCGACCAATTATCTATAGGACTGGGGAGAAGGTGAGTAGTTGTGTAACGTACAAAACACCTAACCGGTGAATTGATACGGCTCAAGGTTCGGAGTTAGTTTTAAAGTTGGAAATATACAAAAAGTTGATGATATCTTTCGAAAAACTTATTGTAACGAGTAAATTTAGCTCTAGGATATAATATGTTCATTGATTTTTATAATTCTTTAGGTACCTGTTCGAACTATATAGATTGCTGTCCTTTGGATCCTTCATGGTTGAAATAATGAAAATTATTTTTTGCTCTTTTTCATAAGTATGCTTCGTATACTTCATCCTCTCCCAATTATTTGGTAAAATCCTTGCATCTCTTTCCTTAATTTTCTCATCAATTATTATTATATTTATTCATTTATTTAATTCAACAGGTGTTTGTTTTAATACTCGATTTGTCATACTTGGAACCTCAGTTGTTCGTCGAGTGTAAATCATGTCAACTTCTGTCCTGCTGTATTTTGCGATCGTTTTATGTTGTGGTTGTGTTGGGTTTTTCGTGTAACGTTGATGTCTGGAGTCAGAGGCTAGCCATATGTTGCAAAGGTATGTTGATTGCTTACAGCGGTCTTATTTTATAGTTAGGGTTATTGATATGTTTCCCTATAGGATCTACCTGTTTGCGTCGGAACTTGCTTTGTGTTGACATTGGTGTAGTTCAGAGTACACATCATGAAAGTGATGACTTTTCGGTTCTTGGGTATCGTGACAGGGAGGTATTCCAGTGTTCTGTGGATTCGACATTTTTGGTTTGGTCGCAGAAAAAGGACAATAGTGTTTGTGGGTGATCGACAAGAATCTTAATTTTTCTAATGGGCATTGTAGCCAGCCTCAGTGGATTTACATGATTCTTGTTTCTTAACGTCAGTGAGTTGTGGGCTGTGGTTATTGTTTTTGGTAGAATAATATTTTTTGGAAAATATTCTGCTTTTGTTTTGAGGTCCACTCCACACCTTGTGAAAGAATTTATTACACCCACGCCAAGCACAGATTTTGATTCTTTGGGGATGCTGATGTCATTGTGGTCCCAATGGTACGTTGGAGAGAGGAGCCAAGCAAATTAAAACCCTTGTCAAAGGTAGGTCTATTTATTTGGTAGTACCTAGCTGTAGATCGTACCCTTTTCTCCCCTCCAGTAAGTTTTCATTTTATTTATTTTGTTGTTTAGGAATATTAAATCATTTTAATAAATTAGGGTTACACTGGATATTGGTAAGACACATTGGATATTTTACTTTATTTTAGGTTGCTTAGACTGAAACCACTGTTAATTTAGGTTAAAATTTGTTGCTGCTAAATCAAATCCAATATTTGATTTAATTTTGGATTGATTAGAGTGGAATTTCTGTTTAAAATTGGTTACTGTGTACCAAGTATAATTGGTTCATGTTGGGGAAACTATTTCAGTCGGGTGGTTTAGGCTAATCTTTGGTTGATACATATGTATTTTTCTAGGGTTTTTAGTTATGTTTGTAAAACTGGTTCTGATTCTCACCTCAAGCTCGAGGTTATACCCTGGTGTGAGGTTCACTGATGGGTTACCTTTTGAAGTTGAAGCTTTCCTCCGTAGACTCAATTCTTTGAACTGCGACTTGACTTCAGGTTCGTGCAGCTGTCAAGACGAGAAGGGTCCTGAATCCGGGAACCTATCATCTACTAGATCTCCACCGACTGGATCCCAGGTTAGGGACGAAGACCCGAGGTCTTTGGTAATCCGGCTATCCGGAGTTATTTTATTTAATTTTGAATTTAACGTTGCTCAATTCATTATCATAACTAGTAGGGTGATGTAATCCCCAGAGACTAAGGTGTTCACATTTTTTTTATTTGTCGGGATTTGACGAAATTTATATATGTTCTCTTTTTTTATATGCCATGTTTTCCTTTTCCATCTTAGGAACATTGTAATGGTGGAAATCAGTTTTTTAAAAACTTTTATGATGAGTAATTTATAATTTAGCATTACTCCCCTGCGCCTTGGTACCAAAGCCCAGACCTGTAGTATCGCTACTATAGTTAGTATATATGTTATTTTAGGTTTGTGTTTATCACAACCTCACGTTTACTTGATTTGTATTTTTTTTGACAGTCTTAGAATGAAGACAACCATATTAATTTCCTACTAACCAAGTTTTTCTTATAGCCTTTGTTATTATTTATTATTTATGCTATATCATTTTAACTTATCAAGTAAGTGAGAACTTTGTTTGAGTTGACTCGTACCGCCACCTTATAGGGGGGGTATATTGCTTTTTCAAAGTTAAATAAAAATTGTCACTGTAAATATTTTCCTTTTATTATAACTCGACATATATAAGTGAATGTTAGCTTTATTTATTACTACCCCTTATTCTACTGGGTCTTGAGGGAGTAACTCATCGTGATTGGCCTAGGTGGAAGACTCAGTTGACGCCCATCTACAAAAAATTGTCTTCATATTACTCTTTCTATCCGGAAGATCAAGCAGAGGTAACCACACCTAACTCCGTCTTAGCAACGTCGAAGGTCTAAGGTTGTCATCCGGGGCAACTGACACTTGTGTAACCAAGAGGGTTATTTTATTTCAACTTTAATTCTGTCTCTTTTCAAATTTCAAAATTTTTTGATAAGTTGCATTTTGGGAGGTTACATTTTTCAATATACTTTGACAATCTATCTATAAATTAAAAATGACAAATATTGATAACTACTTTCTCAAAAATAAATATACTCAGTAACAAAAAAGATATAGTGAACACTAGCATTTTCCAACAGTAGTCATTTGAAAAATGGCTCCACTTACAAAATGTCCTTAATGCCCTCTACCTTTTTTGCTCAGTCTGTTTTGCAGCCTAAATTACTCCTTCCTTGGTACTACAAGATTTAGAGGAGAGCATGTGAGATTGTAATGCTTTTGGTGTTGCGTCGACGTACAATACGACGATGCAATACTGCAATAGCAAAGCGTTTGCACCTTACTCACACTCATTATTTTATTGTCGTACTCTGTTAGTTCACCACACCACAGTTTCTTCAGTGCCCAATTACAAGGGGGATATTGAACTATAACCTTTAAGGATATCCCATTGAACGTTTCATAATGGTTCACTTTTCATTGTTTTTAGCTGCTCACTTCAAAGAATGGAAAAATCTTTCTGAATTCAGTATTGAATGTGAACGAAGTTACCAGTTATTCTCCCATCATTTTTTGCATGAATGAATCGCATACGCATTAAATGGAACGAAAAACAAAACAATCAAACTTTTTGTTTTTCCAATCAAGCCGACAATTCGCGATATTTCCCTAAATTGATTTCTGTTTTTACTTTTTATAACGAGTTATCAAGTTCAACCAAATCCCTGGAAAAGCTTTTGAAACTTCCAGGATTTGAAAATAAATTCATTAAAGCCAGTCAGAAGCTTCTGACACACCCAGTATTTGTACCATCGAAACCAGATAATTTTTCCTTCCAAACGAACTTCGAATTTTAATACAAAATAAAGCTGGAAATTTTCCAGCTACGAATAAAAGGGATGACTAGTACGGTATCTCGTTCATTTTTATTATTTCTCGACCCTTATCCGACACAAAACGCTTTTGCGGTAGTGTGACAAATTTTAATTTAGAGACATTCCTTTTATTCATGGTTTAACTGGGTCATCGGATAATATATATTAATATTAGCAGTACAACTCGGAAATTTTGGAAGAAAAATTATTGATCATTTATGAAAGTTTTTGAAATTTGTCGTAATAAACGGGTTAATATTTTTTTAAATATTATTAGGTCAACGTATTTTAAATATTCATGTACTGGAATACTAAGAGTAGGAGTATAAATATTATTTTCCATTTTTATTTCATAATTAAACATAATACAGGTTGATTTTTTCCGTTAACAGTATTGTAATGTTTTTTTTTTATTTATTTGAACTGTTTTTACCGTGGGATAAAAATTATACGCTCACTATGGCTAATTACTATTGATTTATTGAAGAAACACTTACACACAATAATAAACTCAATTTATATACACACCACTTAATGTCTACTAATTTATTTACACTCGGTATAATAATTGTCCTAATTCATCTTCAACACTATCTGTTCACTCACTGTATACTGAAACTGTTTACCGGTTCACTGTATACTGAACAACTCCTCGCCTCACTCGAAAAAACGCGTATATATAGTCCCTCGAATCTCTAGACTTTCTTGAATTCACCGCCTTCCACGCTGTTCGAGAACAGTCTCGAACATTATCTGTTGGAGAACCTTTCTAGAAAGGTCACATTCATAGTTTGCGACAGGACTGGCTTCGGAATGACTGAGTTCATAACAGTATGATGAAAAACCAAAAGGCTCAGATGCCTATGACTTCAGACCTTAACCGACAATCATATTAGCTTCTCTTGTATGTATGTTTGTTTGTAACCGACTCCTTTGGACATACGAAATTTTGTAAATTATCACTTCAACACATTCACTGCCAGGACCGCCCAAGGGGCGTTCGGTCGATTTCGATAAAAACGCTGGGACCACCGGAGAGGCGTTCTTGTATAGTTCCAATAGAACGGCAGAGAGATTTATCCGGTCAGTGTGGATTGGTAAGCCGTGTGAAACGTTTGTTTTGTTAAGGATCAGTGCAGAACCTGTCGGGCTTGGTTTTGAAAAGTCGTATTCGAGTAGTTAGTGTCACATTATGTCTATCTTTTTCCTCTTGAACGTCACATCAAGTGTATCTTCTGTAACTTATATTTAATATTCCGTGATAATTTTGTAGTTCTATGTTATTTGATTTTTCAATGACACGTTAGTCATTGTCTGTGATTGTCTGTCATTTTGTGAATATAATAAAATGATATATTTTTTTTCCTGCGAGCGTAGAGAAAGTATAGTAAGCACCTGTCAATAACATCTTTGGTCACTCGTTTTATAAGGCACTCTATCAGATTCGCTCCACTCGTGCCTCAGATAACTCATGACTAGAGTAACGTTTTTGACACTTATGGCCGTTTGCACCAATAGAAGCATAAGCTTAAAATAGCTATGGCGAGTTTAAAATTTAAGGGTCGCTTATACCTTATTTAAAAACCAGGAGGAGTAATTTGAATTTAAGTTGGCAATTCTGTAGACCTCTGATTGGTCAGATTCCGCCCAGTTTCACACAACACTTTTTAATATTGACATCAGCTGATAGTTTTCATTTTTGATAGTTCTGACAGATAGATACACTTAGTTTGTCATCTCATCCGCTCCTGTTATTTTATTATTTTCACTCAGTTTCGTTGAAAATGTTCCTTCAAAAACTTCAGTGAGCATTTGTATTAAATATCTGCAATTATAAATCATCTCAAAAACTAACTTATTGACTTGCATTCAGTAATTTGCTAATTAAAAACAGCTATATTAGAGAGATGTGTATGTTCTAATCTATACGAAACAGGACAAAGTTATACATGTGACAGAATACCCGCCTGCTTAACATCTAAATGATCTACTAGACAGACGAGAAATCGACTTATGACTATGCGTGGATGATTTCTTCATCAATCAAGGCATATTTTATAGATTTGGAACACGACTGTTGGCTACTGTTTCGGAGCACACCCTTTAGTTACTAATCTGGTAACTTTTAGTGGTGTGGGTAAGGCTTTTCAAATCACAAAACAGTCTAACCTATAGAAGTGAAAGTCCAATAGGATTACCTAGAATGAAAAAATGAGGTGTCAAACCCATCCACCTGAAGCGCTAGTTGCAATTGAGTTGTCGAAATAGGCAAGGCAGATGAGGCCGAAAAACAGACTAAGGGAAGGAGAATTTCAGCGTTCGCAGTGGATGGGTTCAGAACTATTTCATAGTGCTTTTTTTTAATGGAAGTTTGTTTTTTGAATGACTAATGCCCGATTTCACTAACCACTTCCTAGTAAGGTAATACCTAAAACGACTTTAGGAATTCCTAAATGCAATTTACATTTTACCACGCGCTAACTAATGCCTAAGAGTGATAATATTACGTATTTCCCATCACTTTTTGATCAATCCTGAAAGGATTGTAGGAACAGCTTTGCGAGTGAGGCCCTTTTGGTCCCAATAACAATATATTGTGGTTAAAAATATCTGTTGCAAACTTTGTAGGATCTATAAATCTGTTCAGCGCTCACTTCCCCTAGTTTTTGATTGCGAATAAAGGCAACTCATTCATTCAACAACAAAGGGTCATGTTTGGGAAACCAATGTCGTTTTGATGTAATGTCTGTACACCCAGGAACGCAACACTTCACACCAACCATTATCAATATTATAAATTATCACACTTGATAAGACTTATAGTACCTAATTAAAACACAAGTAACAGCAGCAAATAGCAAAAGGGAACAATCTATAGAAGACAATGGTGACAACAACTATATGACAGCTCTGATGAATTTTAAAATATTTTCTTCTTTTCGTGCCAAAAGGCCTTAGCTGCCAGGCCTGTTTCGACAACTTTATTGCAACTAGCGCTTCAGGTGGATGGGTTTGGAACCTCATTTTTGTATTCAAGGTCATCCTATAAACTTTCACTTCTATAGGTTATAAGTCTGTTTTGTGTTTCAAATTACTCCTCCTGGTTATCAAATGGACTATAGTTAAATTTTAGTTGCACCAATGTTTTTGCTCTCCTTCTTAGCTACCTGTTTAATACATTAGTGAACCTCGCTATTTGAGTTGAGTTTTATTTATTTCTCTATGGTTTCTAGCGACTTTCTTTTGTGGTTTAAAATAACGTATTAAAAGCTGTTGAAAGTCAATTCTTTGAAAATCAAAGGATTTTATTCTTGTTTTTCAAATAGGAAAATTGTTTACAATGGAAAACAATGGAAAATGAGAAAATCAGATTGGCAAATTATACAGTTCGGGAAAAAGAATTACTAATATCCCCAGCTGCAAAAAACAAAGAGGTTACTGAAAATGAGGAAACTTATGGCTTTTCTGGCCTTACAAATTTTCCGGATGCTTCAATGAATCTTCTAGCATTTCTACGAGTTGTAAAACAGTTGGCTTGGTCGATCGAAACCTTTAAAAAAAGGTTTTTTCATCCAATTCTTCATAATCTATTTGCAAAAATATCCAATACTTCCAGATCATCCTCCATAAACATCCTTCTTCGAAAATAAAAAATAAACGAAAACAGAAAAATCATTGACATATATTATGTCAATGAAAACACAAGAATGTTAGGTTAGAAATCCCCACTTAGAGGATAAATGGAGAATAAGCAGCTTGGAATGATCAGTTGTTCATGGTGCAAAACAAAACTTTCTCAAAGCGCCACTTAACTTTAAGTCTACATAAATATCAATAGGTGCAAACGGTCATTAATATACTATTAGAATTTTCATAATTTTCTCGTTGAATACTGGAATTGATTAGAAACAGTTAGTTTCCTTTATTGAAATTCCAATGTACTGTCTAATTATCCATCGGTTGAAAAATCTGATGATAAATTTATAAATTGCCCTTATCCAACTAATTAATCTTAAGATACTAATCTTTGTTTCAGGTGTCCCCTTTTTAAGTGCTGACCGTTGAAAATAACCACTTATCATCCTCCCTTCTGTATTTTCTCCATTAATTTATTTTTTAGTATCATTAATATCCCTTCTCGTGCACCGTTTCACTCTCAAATCAATTTTAATTTGAAAACATCGAGTAGCGCAATGGACCGCCTTCGACAACGACTTTTTTTTCCTTCTTAAATTCGAAAATCCGAGGAAAATTTAGTACGGTGAATTATCAGTCCACCTCAAAAGCTGCTAAAGTTTCAATACGAGTCTCAGTGTATTTGTCTCATTTTTGCTCGAACGAGAGAAATTCGATGTTAAAAGTTACACATCCCTCCTGAATAATGAAGAAATTATTAATGCGGATTGTGGGAAACTCACGCATCGTTAATACAAGATATTGTGAGACCTAAGGCTCTATACTATCAAGTAAGAGCGACGATTACCGAAGAGAAAATAAATGGTTCCGTTAATAGCTGTCAGCAGCACACTGGACCGACCATGCTAAAGTTAACTGTCAATGTCAGCCGTATTTTTAGGGATTTAAGCGATTATACAGAGTGAGTTTCATATATGGACCGCTTCAGTTATTTTGGAAAC
>CAJUYG010001174.1:45212-88902 GCA_910591675.1 Galerucella calmariensis
CACGAAGGGGCAGAAACAGGTGGGACAGGTAACATCTGCTGAAAGAGGAACATTAGTGACAATGGTGGGAGCTATCAACGCTCTTGGAAATAGTGTTCCGCCATGCTTATTTTCCCCCGAAAAAACTTTAAAGATCACATGACCAATAATGCTCCTCCAGGCACCAAGGGCGTTGCCTCACAAACTGGTTGGATAACAAGTGAGCTATTCAAGGATTGGATGGAACATTTCATATTTCATGCCAAACCAAAAAGTGATACACTAGTCTTGTTGGTAATGGACAACCATGAGTCCCATTTAAGCCTTGATGTTATTAGATGTGCAAAAGACAATAATGTTATATTATTAACTCTTCCCCCACACACCAGCCATCGGTTGCAGCCACTCGATAAATGTGTTTATGGTCCACTGAAGAGGCATTACAATAACGAGTGCCAAAAATGGCTTCTAAACCATCCCGGGCGCCGAATTACAATTTACGACATATCTGAGATCCTGTCCAAAGCATATCCAGAATCATTTTCTCCAAAAAACTGCATCTCAGCTTTCAAAAGTACAGGCATATGTCCATTAAATGATGAAATATTCGACGACTCTATATTTCTACCAGCAAGTGTAACAGATGTTCCAGATATGTCAGGACAGGAAACTTCGACTAAAGTTCAATCAAGCCTACGAAGAGTAGATGCATCAGAATCAAATCAAGATCAATTTGAACCACAGATAGCAGGTCCTTCCGAAATGAGAAGCCCTAGTCCAGCTACACTATATTTTTCACCAGAAGCTGTTATTCCTTATCCTAAATCAACTACGCACACCACTCGGAGAAAGGCCAAAAATAAAAAGAGCACAGAGGTTCTAACAGATACTCCGGTATTCCGGAGGCTTCAAGAAGAAATGTCTTTGAAGCAGGCTAAGAAAGTATCTACTGTGAAAAGACAAATATTACAAGATAAGGACATCAATGCAAAGATTCCCAAGAACAAAAAAATTGAAATATCTCAAGAAGAATCGTCAGACGAAGATGACAAGGTTTCATATGCTTCCTCTACGTTGACAGAAGACTTTGATGAGCACGATGTAAGCTTTGAGACCAAAGACATTGAGATTAATAGTTTTATTTCAGTGAAATTTGCTACTAAAAAATCGTATAAACATTATATTGGACAAATAAGGGAAATTCACCCAGATGAAGAATTCAGTGTTTCTTTTTTAAGGAACAATAATTCAAGATTCAGTTTTCCCGTTGTACCTGATGTATCCTGCATACGAAAAAGTGACATTGTCATGAAACTACCTAAGCCAACAAATACGGGTGGAACAATAAGAATATCTCATTCGTATCAATTCTCTGTTGATTTATCTTTATATAACGTTCTTTAGTTTTTTATTTGTAAATTTTAATTAAAATTCAGATTTAGTTGTGTTCAGATTTATTTTTTATTATTATTTGTTAGTAGAAATTAACTGAAAATTGTGTTTAATGAAAGAAATATTGCATAAAAAGTGTAGTTTTTGCAATAAGAAGGTGATGTCCGCTGTATACCCTATTGGTGGCCACTATATCCTATATAGAGGGTACAGTGGTCACTTTTTTGTTAAAAATAGAAACCAATGAGGAGGAACATTTTTTGATGTTTCCAAAATTTTGATGAGCTATTTTGTCGCTCTCAAGCCTTTGTTTAATTATACAAAGTTGGAAGGATAAATATCAATTAACCACTGACTTAGAGTTATTTATGTCAAAACGTGGCCACTGTTGCCGGTCCTCCCCAACTTAATCAGATAATAATGTTGTGAATTGGGCTGATACATCTTTTAAAAATAATATTTTACAAAATAGATCCATATATTATTATATTCTAATTAATCCTACTGATCTGATAGTACGAAATGCAATCACAAAACCGTTCCAACCAGGCAGTGATTTTTATAGACATGTAACCGTGTGAAGTTAACGCCTGCGCATATAATCGATCCTAGCAGTTCTGGAACCATTTCGTGATCGTACAAAACTTGTGAGTTGGAACAAACCTTAACTTAATGCCAAAATTTCCGAGTTACGATACATTCAGATGGCTATGATTTCTACAATAACAACAAAGTTTCAATAAATTAGTATTGTGGGTGTTTATTGAAAGTCACAGTGGATCATCGTATATCTGAAAAATAACGAATATGGTGGTACCCATAGCAAGATCCACTGTCAGTAAATCGGTGGATAGATTAATTGAAACTGGTTCAGTGAAATATTTATCAGCTGACAGAAAATCTTCAGATGGTTGTATTCTGTTGAGAAAGTTCCACGTGAAAATAAATTCCATCCATACAAAATGAGATTAGCTCAAGATTGGTCAGAATCAGAATATTTCGAAACACGAGAAGAGTTTACGGGCATGATGATGGGATACAAATTTATCGATTCATGTTATGTTGCAATGAATCCACATTTTTTATTAATGGAAACGTGAATAGGCGAAATTGTAGATGCAGGTCACGTAGTAATCCTCTTTGCATGGGGTCAATATCCACAAAAACTAAATATATAGTTCATTTACGATAAGTTTGCAATTTTGACAATTGTAATAACAATCGCAGCCACTGAACAAAATTTAAATATCCAGAGTGTAAATGGAATAATTAATCATATAAAGGGGGAAGTTACGGTCCAAAAGTTGGCTGCCGCGTCCGGGGTTGCCAGACATGTTTTCAAAATCAGACAATTTTACCAGAATTTTTTGTGCTCGTCTGTCTAGTCGTTTCAATTCGCATTGTAGTTTGTTATTTACTGTGAAAGATATACAGTGTGGAAACCACTTATGGAATAAAATTTTTTATGTCATTATTTTAGAAAATTAAAAAAACACGTCAACTTTTAAATTGAGTTGTGCGTTATGTAAACATAAATGTAAATGTACAGGGTGATTCACGCAAGTATGCCATAGTCGGTGTTGTTTTTTTTAATGGAACACCCTGTATATTTACATATTTTTTAAATTCTCTTCATAAACCGATTCCAACAAACTAAATACTGTATGGTCAATTATGAACTCTACAGGGTGAAATTTTAATTTTTACAGTTATTAAACACGTCCCAGTTGTTGGCAATAGCACAGTCTCCTATAGAACTCCTCCTTAACTTTGCTTGAAGTTTGAGGTGAAATATTCCATATTTCTGTAGTTATCCTGTCTTTGAGGTCTACAATGCTAGTTGGTTGTGTTGCATATACTCTTTTTCTTGAGATAAACCCACAGAAAAGATCTAACAGCGTAATGTCTGGTGATCTAGCTGGCCACTCAATATTACCTCTTCGTCCAATCCATTTATTGGGCAGGAATTCATCTAAATAAGTTCTTACCATTCAATCATAATAGGGTGCTGACCCGTCTTGCTGGAACCAAACATTTTCATTCGGTAAGCTAGGATCTATTACGTTGGAATATAAGTTTGCCAACGCAGGAATAGCTTCATTTCTAAGCATATTTGAATATTTTTCAGCTGTCAAATTTCCATCTATAAATATAGGACCAATAATATGGTCGCCTATGATACCGGCCCAAACGTTCACCTTTTGAGGGTACTGAGTATGTGTCTCACGCATCCAATTAGGATTCTCTGCTGACCAATATCTACAGTTCTGTCGGTTTACCTCTCCATTCAATGTGAATGTTGATTCGTCAAAAAAAAAGAATGGTACCAAGAGCTATCTCATTTTTGTTCAGCTTATTCATCAATCTTTCGTAGAAATCCATTCCACGATCTGGATCGTCTTCTGTTAACTTCTGCGCCAAAGTTAATTTGTGGGGATGAAGTTTTTCTTTATGAAGACATCTTAGAACAGTTGTATGACTAACATTATTTTCACGGGCAATTTGACGTGTACTTGAAGTTGGATTCTCTTCGACACTCAACAAAATATCCACTCTCACATCATCTTCAACGAAATGTGGTTTTCTTTTCAATGGTTTGACATGTCCAAGTTCTCTGAATTATGCATGAATTTTAGACACAGTACTTTGTGAAATATAATGCAATTCGGGATACCTGTGATTAAATAAGTTTGCCACTTCAACTTGACTTCTGCAGTTATCCGATCATCATTAAAATCTCAATTCGGTGAGTCTCAGTTAAATATTTCATTGTTATGTCGACAAGGAGAAAGAGTGTTTGACAAAGATTTCACTTTTCAGTATAAACACATCAACAACTGACAGAATAGAAAACAGTCCACATTATTTACCGATTCAAAACAATCCACATTATTTACCGATTTTGTCTAATTATTGGCGTTTTTAGGCAGTTTTCAGGTATTTATGATAAAATCCATGGGCGTAGCAGGTTTTGTTTAATATACAAATACGTCTAATAATTAGTTAGTTTAGATTTTTGATAAATCCATATTTAGCTAATTTAAAAAAGTACCAATATCTCAAGTGTAATAAATTAATAATATTAAAAATTCACCCTGTGTAATTCATAATTGACCATACATTACTTAGTTTGTTGTAATCGGTTCATTAGGAGGATTTCAAGAATATGCAAATATACAGGGTGTTTCATTAAAAAAAAACACCGACTATGGCATACTTGCGTGAATCACCCTGTACATTTGAATTTATGCTTACATAACGCACAACTCAATTCAAAAGTTGACATGTCTCCGCATTTTTCATAATTTTTTAAAATAATGACATAAAGAATTTTATTCCATTAGTGGTTTCCACACTGTATAATCTGTTATTTCCATAATTTTTCAAAAGAAAGTATCGAACACTACGTCGCGATGCATGAGTCTTTATCAAGTGATTGCAATGAGTTGGTAGCATCCCTAACATTATATTTTGAGATAACGAGATAACGGTGGACCACTAATTCTTGTTACTTTTGTGAGATATCTGAGTTTTCAATAAATAAATTCTCACTCAATACTGCAATAACTATACAATTCAACGTGTGCATGATGATAACATTCTCAGTTGAACTTATGGTTCCAAACATAGACATCTTGGAATTTATTTATTTACTCATCAAAATTTTATAATTTCTGCTATTATTTTTGAGTTGAATGTAATCTTACACAATAAACAACTTATCAACATGATTTTATTTATTTATTTATTTATTTATTTATTTATTTATTTATTTATTTATTTATTTATTTATTTATTTATTTATTCATTTATTTATTTATTTATTTATTTATTTATTCATTTATTTATTTATTTATTTATAACCAAACAGGCCAACAGCTGGAAAAGAATCACAACGTGGCAACGATGTACAGCATCTATCATGTTTTGTTATTGCAAACTTATCTTAAATGAACTATATGTCTGGAATAATGGACGACCAAATAATTGGTACTTTTTTTACTGAGGCAAACTTAAATGGTCTGGTGTATTTAAATCTAACAACAATGCGAGAACCACCATAATATTCCTGAGTCAGAATATAAAAAATGTCTAGTAACCAATAAAAATGTCTAGTAACCACAGTTAGTTATTTTTCCTCCTTTCTAATGTTTATTTGAGAAAATTACATACAAACACATACAGAAGTCAAGGTTTGCTGGGCACATTCAATATATTTTCTAAAAGCTTTTGTATAAGTATAATTTCTAATCACTTTTCTCCGTATCGCATTTCACGGTTATTAAAAATGTTCATCTAACTTTCACCAGTCTACCTTTTCTAATATTAATCAACGTAATATACCGAGACCCAGTTTTGTTCTCTTGCTATATTTCTTAAAGGAAGTAAGGATGATATTTGTAATGTGTTTTGTTTTTTACTCCATATTTGCACTCAAATTACCAAAAATTCAGAATTTTTCAAGAGCACAATGAAATATCAAGGAAAAAATTCACAGTGAGTGGGAAAAGAGATAAGAAAAAAGTGTTGGTGTTTCTTTAACCTTTAGATCCCCATGCGGGGTACCTCAGGGACCCCAGAGGCATAATTTCTTAAATATAACCTTCATTTTAAGAAACTGGTAAACGTGTGTTCAGCTATGTGTTAGTCTGTGTTGACTGCGGGTGGCTTTAGTTCGTACAAAGATTTTGCAATGTGTATTTCGTTTGTGGAGCTAAAAAAGGTAAGTGGGGTACCATATGAACCCCGCACGGGATTTAAAGTAACAAAATATTCATGCATATCGCTTTAGTTCCAGCACCGAAAATGAGATGTTTTGAGGTGAAAAGACCATTATCACAGCGCGAAATAGATGAGATAGGTTATCTCAATTATTCAGATTCTGAAATGAAGTATGACAGTGACAATGATTCCGATAATGAACACGATGCTTTTCGAAATGAAAATATTTTACAGACTGAAGATAATCTTGAAATTTAAAAAGCAACGAAAGTTTGGATGAAGAAATTTCAGGCCAAGATCATATTATACAGTCTGTTGGTCCTAAAGATATTTCCAAATCTGGTATGGGATGACAGAGTCAACCGTTAACTGGAAGGAGACTTCAGAGAAATTTGGTGAATGCACGACCAGGCCTTACAGAATACAGCAAATCGTCAGATACAATTATAGAAATGTTTAACTTATTCTTAACCAAAGAAATAAAAGATATCATATACAATTGTACCAACCAAGAAGAAGCTAGATATCATGCTGAATGAAAAGATCCTAACAAACAAAAGCAATGGTCTGTACTTGAAGTAGACAAATTGGACTGTTTCTTAGGAGTGCTTATAAAAGCAAGTGCATTGAGGTTGTGAGAAATAAACGTTATCTAAATGCAGCATGATGTTTTCTTAAATAAAATTTTTATATATTTACTCAAACCTGTACAATGACTTGGGGTCCCCGAGGTACCCCTCACGGGTATTTGCGTTGATAACGAATGCACGGGAATCTAAGGATTAAAATTCAATCTTCTTTAAATTATACAACAGAAAAAGATGCTGATAAAATTCAGGTATGCTCTATGTGGTGCCTCTCACTGGGTCTATTGACCTTTTCCAAGTACGTCATCGTGACGAGTTTCTGTCAACTTCACACTAAATTTTAATATACCCCCAAACCAAATAATACAACACGATAAAATTCTCAACAATTCACACTTTTAAAGTATGATAGTATCCAACGCATATAAAATAAATCAACTTTTGTTGTGCAGTTATATTTAAATCAGTAAGGAATGCTATTCCCATCTATCTTTCTGAAGGTTGTCTGTGATCAGCTCACAATATGGCTTTATTGTGGCTCAAACCAATTCATATTCCACCGAACAAAGCTGATTAATATATTTGGTCAATAATATTTCAGGTCTGATGGCGTGAGAGAAACCCTGTTAAGCAAGGCAGACGCAAAGTACATCCGGGAAAGTTCAGATATTTTTTAGGAAAGATAACACTTAAGGCAGATTTAGACGTATCCAGTAGCTGGCACCAGTCTCACTGGCACGCCAGCTCGGACACTGCCAGCTTCTGGACCAGGTCGTTTACATGAGTCCAGTCCAGATTGTCGTTAATGTGCGCTTGTGACCATGTGCGTTACAAAACTGAATGTGGGACAAAGCCGGCTGTTTAAAAAAAAGGTGTCAAGACAATTTCCATGCTATCACTACAGGAGCTCACTTATATGTTGGAGTACCAAATATTGAGGAAAAAACGAATATGGATGAGAAAATGGATCAGTGATAGGACAGGATGTTCGTCTTTGCTACAACAACTGAGAGGCGAAGATTCCTCTGAGTACAGGTTGGCGTTACGTCTTCCGTCACATAATTTTGAGAAGTTACTGTCCCTGTTAGAGAGCTTGATTCAGCATCAAGACACTGTGATGACAGAGACATTACCGGCAAAAATAAAATTATAAGTAACATCGTCATACCTAGCTACTGGAATGTCTTATCGAAGCCTGAGTTATATTATGTACCGTGTTTGCAAACCCTCCACAGCACAATTTATACTTGCAGATTCCATACATTTGTGTTCTCGGTAAAGTTGAGCCAACTTGAACGTTTTTATTTCGTTCAGTTTTCGGGTCATTTTACCGCTGTCACTGTTCACTCTACAGAATGCGCCAATGACGATTCCGCAACACTGGCACGGGTGTTAGGGGGACGCGGGTGAGGGCTACTGGCAGCAAAAATGAACAAGCTTTCCATTTGAGACAGCACTGTCTAACAGCGCTGGACTGGCTCAAAAAAGTGTTTACATGGGGCGATCATCATGCCAGTGCTGGCGTGCCAGTGAGATTGGCGCCAGCTACTGGATACGTCTAAATCTGCCTTTAGAATCTTCCGCCATATTATAATTCAAAAATTCAGTGGTCTCCTTAAAGGCCTGTTAGACAACATGGGTGACACGGAAAAAGAAGTACAATCCACCAAATTTTAAAATAAACCCACCTAAGAGCGAGATCTAGCTGAACAAAATGAACTTCAAGCAACACAAAGAAAAGGCAGTAACAAAAGCGTCTACAGCCAGCATATCACTATCTAGACTTTTGCCCAACTTAAGAGGTCCATTGCCTGTACGGAATTGCTTAGGACGTCAACATGGGCATCTAGGCTGCAACAGTGAATAGACATATAGGCACGACTCAACGAGAGACGAATTTTCGCATAATGTGCAGATTTCGGTCTTCATCAAGAAGTGTGAAGAGTATTTTGAATATCTTTATAGCTGAGTACACATTACTGAGAAGTCAAGAAAACATATTTGTATTCTGACACAGAATACCAATATGTTTTCTTGACTGAAGTGTATTTTGGCAAGGGTACCCTTAGTGAGTTTCTTGACACTTGAAAGACGTATCGAAAAAGGGCGGATGAACCTACCGGATACACCAAAGGCAAAGAAAGGATTTCCAGAGAACACAGTGTGATGGACTACTGCCCCAGATTATAAAGAGAACAGATACGAAAGCTTAACAGAGAACAGTAAAAAGAGAGAGAGATGGGTGGACATACCCATTTTTAAAAGCCCATCGTCTTATGTCGACTCCGTTCGGGCTGCTTCGCGAAATTTGTCAACAGGGTTGTCAATTTGCATTATATTTCCTCCAATTCACGATCATAGGTCAAATATTTTATAAGCATTTTTTTAAGTTTGATAGTTATACAGATACAAATATAATTACTTGTCTTAAATCAATTTTATTAACATTAAAAGAATTACACAATTAAAAAGATTATAATGTATAAAAATCATACCATAAATATATACTTTTTTCACAAACCACATCCTTGGCAACCATGCACAATAACGGTGACGGCTAACCTAACATAATCAAAACGTCAAAACATGCTCAAAATCACTTGTAATCTGTGCTTTAAATTCATAACGCCATTTTTGTTTGCTTCATTGTTTGAAAGGGTTCAATCGGCGATAATTGTGTTATTTGACTAATCGATTGTGCGTTGTGGTAATATTAACTATAAAAATATAGTGGTATAGATTATTATTCTTATAAAATGAATAAACATCACGGCGGAGTGTATTGTTCATACAGAGACTGTCCAAATAAATTTTATTCGGAAAGAAAAAAGTTCTTTCGATTTCAAAGGGATGAGAGTATATAATTTGATATCCCGGCCTATGATAAGAGAAATTTTAAAGTTTTTGATATTAACTTTGGTGCTTTGTTGCATAGGTGTATATTGTATTCCCTTTGATAAGAATTATTTGTACTTTAAAATTTGGTTGATTTTTGTAATTATTTGTGTTATGTAAAAATGTATTTGATATTTATCTCCCAAGAGTAATGACTATTTATAACAAATCATAGGGATGTACATGTAGGTATTTAATAAATACATAAATATATATTCGATTATGATTATTGCTTTAATTCATGGCACAGTCTTAAATATTTAGTGGAAACTTCCAAAAAAACTAGATCCGGCACTAGAAATTGTTATGGTCCCCGAGTCAGAACAGCAATTTGGTGAGAAATTCAGAAAATATTTTAAACTGGCAACATCGCGGCAATACCGAGTTAAAGGTCCAATGTCATTGATGACGGAGCTGAAAATCGTTTGATGTTTTACCGGGATTCGTATCTGTTCTCTTGATAATCTGTGCTACTGCCTGAATCAGTGGCATTTAGTAGTGCTTCCAAGAATACCTCAATCATAGCAGACCAAAAGCTGGAGCAACTGCCGTATATAAGGGGAAGGTAACACCGTAGAGCACACACTATTAATTTGATTGATTTAAGCTATCTATCATATCCAGTCCATTATTATTCCTTGGAAATTTATGTTGGTCCATTATGTGGGTATACACAAATACATGCTCTACATAATATGGTATTTATCCCGGAACTACGATTTAATACTCGAAAGTACATTATGTACATATAAATACGAGTATAATCAATAATATTCGCATTATGAGCTTCAGAAATTGAAAATTTCGAAAAATTTCTTCGGTTTCTGTAATGCCTCTTCACCGTTAATAATATCATGTTGTTCAGAATGGGATAATAAGCAAAGCTGCACTTACCACATGGGAACTATCGATCGATAACGCTTAGCGTCTAGTGGTTTTAGGTTATTCTGTTAAAGTTTTCGCTCATAGACGATTTCAGATTACAGTTTGATTAGTTGAAGACACTTACGAATCCTGGAGTTGACGTTTCTATCTCCACATTATTCAACCATTTGTTACTTCATTTCCTTAATATGGAAATTGAACTATAATTATTTAAATAGATATACGAGACCATACTACTTGTCCAACCAGGACGATTCAATTTATATATCAAAAATCTTATCTTCCACAGTGCAATTGTCACTTTGACAGCGGCAAAAGTTACCACCAGCTTTTACAGTGACTGTTTAGTTCATTAGGAGCTGCACGTAATGTTCAACGTGAAATCCTACTACACGAAAAAAGAAAGTCCAGTGCATCAGCTCTCGATGGATATGAAGTATTTTCAATAGCCAGATTATATGACGGAAGTGAGCCTGAGGAATTTAAAAGATATATCACATTTTGGCGTTTGAATAAGCTTGGCACGGAGGAGAAACAGTTGACTGTAAGATCACTTATTTCGTATCCGAAATTCGAAATAATTGAAAAAAAAAATGAGCGTGCTCTATTTCCGGAAACAAGACAAGGCGGTGACAATAAACTATATGACAGCAAATGGATTAGGCCTAATATTTTGGAGGTATATGCGTGTGAAACTAGGTAGCGGGCAATGGTGATAACGATGCGGTTGGAGATTTTAGTCACTCTGAATATCTGGGAGTAACAGTGACAGATAAAATCGATAAGGATGTGGAAATCGACAGAAAGATAATGAAAGCCAGCAAAAGCTTGGAAGCCCTAGAAAATATGTTGAAATCAACATTATCAACAAGAACAACAAAGACCAGGTTATGAAAAACAATTATCCTACCCTGTTATGCGGAAGTGAAGCTTGGATATCAAACAGAAAGAATAAAAGTAAACTAGAGAGGTGGGAACGGAAGATTCTAAGAAAAATTCACGGAGAAATAAAGGATGCGGGACAGTGGAGAAAAAAGAACGAACAAAGAAATCCAAGACAAATATAAGGCACTAAACATTACAAGTAAAATGCAAGCACAGCCGCTTCGATGGTTAGGTCATGTGAGTGGGATAGATGACGAAGGGTGTGTAAAGAAAATGCTTCTTGGAGGTGAAGGATGTCAGAAAAAAGGGATTCCCAGAAAGAAATAGGTTGATGCTGTTAAAGAAGACTTGAAACTGTTATCAATAGAGGACGGGAATAGGATTGCACGAGATCGAATAAATGGAGAAATATATCAAAAAAATTAGGAGTAATGGGCGTGTGAGCCTATAAGATGAATGAATAAAGCCTTCCTAGACAAAACCGTTCTTATTCTTTATCCTCCTTCCATTAATCAAAAAAACCACAATCAAAAATCAACATACATATTCCTCGGCTTACTGGCTATGAGCATGTTATTAAACCAACGTCTGGTGTCGTTTTGTGAACAAACCTAAATAAATAGTCGACGTTGAATATGTGCCCTTTGGCTTTGTTCCTCCAATAATTAATTTTCTTTGTCCGACTAGAGTGCACTCCGTACCACTATTTGCACTGAACCATTATCTATACGCCACAGTATATTATTACTCCATTGTGTTATAAATGCTATTTACAGAAATGCACCTATTGATACGTATATTAGTCCGGGAAAGTAAGGAAGAAAAATCTGTTAAACATCAAAGGTTTCCCATCGCTGATTTTTCATTTTTGAATGAAAATATATCGACCCAGCATCACTCTCTTAGATTGTCTAATAATTTCCGCTTGAGCTTGCGACGCAGCTTGCAAGTACAGCTCGGACTACCTAAAATTCAAGTGATTTATGCTCATATCATTTCTGGATGTGTTCTTACAAAAAAATCGTAGCGATGAAAATTGCAGCAAATCGTATGCTCTTGAAAGTGACGTAAATATTTTTTCCAAAAAATTTTTTTTCCGATGTTAAATTTTCCAAAAATGGAAAAAATTTCCGAAATTCATATTTTTGGCTGGTAATTATAAATAAAATATTAATAACGAAATCAAAACATAGATAAACATAGAGGGTGAACTTCTAAAAATTTACGTTTTTTCAGATTTGCAAAACTCAAAATGACGGCTGCTCAAATTGGAAACAATTTTTTTTTCAATCGCGTTTAAATTTATGAACATCGATGATATCGAGAAGCGGTTAGTTGCAATCGATAGAGTGAAAGTTATATTTATATAAATAACATAAACAAAACTGAAAAAAAAAATTTTACATAATTTCTTAGAACATTTACCAAAAAAAGAAAATTTTCCATCCATTTTTTTCTCATTTTGGCGTTGAAAAATTTGTTAAAAATATTTTTTCACGTTATAAATATGTTTGTTTTTGAAAGGCAAGACGAGGATTTTGAAAAAAAAAGTTTTTTCCAGATGCGACTTTCACAAGCTGAGATAAACAAATTCAAAGTCTGCTAGATACTGTCATAATGTTAATTGAAATTTTCAAATTTTGATCACTTCGCTAGGTTGTTGAATCCCAACTCAACTTAAACACAATTTTTCATTTTTCTACCGTCAATTGGTCCATTCAAAAGAGAACAGTAATCCTAGCTCGCTCGGCCAAACGGTGCGGCGGCAGCTGCTTGGCGAACGCCCAAAAGACCCTTACTGTTCTTGTACCACAGAGTGCTCTACTACCAGGTATGGTTGTGAAAAACTTGGCATACATTGTACGATATTATGTAAAAATTGCGAAGGCAAAAACTGTTGTAACATCGAAATTGTAAGTACGGTATTTGACAATGACGAGGATGATAATGAATCTCTGAGTGATGAGCCAAATTTTGATATGAGTGAATTAGTTGATGGTGAACTTGCAATTGTTAGTAGCAATAATATCGATTTGTAAATAAATATTCTTAGTATCTATGTTTCGAATTATGTATAATTTATTTAATAAATGGATTAATAGATATAAATTATAAATATCATCGTACCTTATTTCTAGCAATATGTAATCATATTAAAAATAACCATACTATAAATGCACAATTTTTACAAGGAACACCAAAATAAAAGTTTAGGCTTCGTTGAACTGCGAACGAGCGCTGACCCCCCACCACAACGCCAAGCAGCTGCCGCCGCACCGTTTGGCCGAGTGAGCTAGGATTACTGTTCTCTTTTGAATGGACCAATAATTGACGGTAGAAAAATAAAAAATTGTGCTTACAACCTAGCGAAGTGATCAAAGTTTGAAATTCTCAATTAACATTATGACAGTATCTAGCAGACTTTGAATTTGTTTATCTCAGCTTGTAAAAGTCGCATCTGAAAAATGTTTTTTTCAAAATACTCGTCTTTCAAAAACAAACATATTTATAACGTGAAAAGATATTTTTAACAAAATTTTTCAACGCCAAAATGAGAAAAAAGTACTCATATGGAAATTATTTTTTTTCGGTAAGTGTTCTAAAAAATTATATGAAAAAAATATTTTAAATTTTGTTTATGTTATTTATATAAATATAACTTTCACTCTATCGATTGCAACCAACCGCTTCTCGATATCATTGATGTTCATAAATTTAAAAGCGATAAAAAAAAATTTTGTTTCCAATTTGAGCAGCCGCCATTTCGAGTTTTGCAAATCTGAAAAAACGTAAATTTTTATAAGTTCACCATATATGTTTATCTATGTTTTGACCTCGATATTAATATTTTATTCATAATTACCAGCCAAAAATATGATTTTCGAAAAAATTTTACATTTTTGGAAAATTTAACATCGGAAAAAAAAATTTTTGGAAAAACTATTTACGTCACCTTCAAGAGCATACGATTTGCTGCAATTTTCATTCCTACGATTTTTGTGTAAGAGCACATCCAGAAATGATATGAGCATAAATCACTTGAATTTTAGGTAGTCCGAGCTGTGCTTGCAAGCTGCGTCGCAAGCTCCAGCGGAAATTATTAGACAATGTAAGAGAGTGATGCTGGGTCGATATATCTTCATTTAAAAATGAAAAATCAGCGATGGGAAACATTTGATGTTTAACTTCCTTACTTTCCCGGACTATATGCTGATTAGAACAAAATTTTATAAATATCCTGATCGGACTCATGAACTATCCTCATGATGAGATTAATTTAATGAACAAAATATTAACCCAGTGCCAAATTGAGTTTCATACGAAAATTTAACTTGTTGATTGTCACGTCCAAGAAATTATTATTCTCCATGTGATTATTAATTGTTTTATAATTTTGTAATCAGAGCTAAGTTAACCATAACCAGAACCGGAAAGCTCACGTGGAATGCACACCTCACACATGTTACCCCAGTCCGCCAATGCTTTGAATACGTGGAGCAAACCTACCTACAGCCTAATAAGGCTGACACAAGGACACCTCCATACTAAGAGTCTACTGAATAAGTTAGACAAGGATCTCTCGTCCCGGATGTTGAAACTGCGGGTAATGGAAATTTGTTACCGACCTGGTGACTGGACATCCGTACTCTGAGAAAGCATCTGCACAGGATGGGCAAAGTAAGTGAACCTATGTGCAGAGAATGTGTACTTCACGATGAAACACCTACTCACATACTCTGCTTTCGTGAGAACCCACAAGGACTCAGACGGAAGCACTTTGGAGTGGGAATAACACAACCATTACAATTACTGAAGGTCCCTCCAGATAAACAACTGGTGGCCTATATAAAAGACACGAAGCTTCTGGAATGGAAGTAGGTAGATAACATGGGTGATGGTACAAAGATTCAGTTCAAGTGCCTGATCTGTTGAGCCCAGCCCCAGTGTATGAATGAATGAATGTAGGTTAAAGATCTGGCTGCAAAGCAGATGATTTTCTCTGTTGATCTTGTTACAACAATCAATTTGATCACTTATCAATTTCACGTTTAAATAATAATTAAAGTTCAAAAAGTAGTCATTGGGTATACAATTAAACCTTGACCCAATTACATTATAGCGAAAAAATTTACAGCTTTGAAGGACATCATCATGTAATTTCTCAGCATCCTTTTAATTGAGTGGAAATGTAGAAAAAAAAACATTCAAAGCTCATTATATTCACTCAATTATATCACTTCGAATGGTTAACTGGGAAATGTACGCGAAACATTTTAATAACGTTGAAATTCGACACCGGAAAATAGTAATTAGGGGCATCTGTATGTACATCGTTAGGATATACTAATTATCGTTTTTTTTTGCATGCAAAGTGTGTGAAGCTGATAGCGTGGTATCGGGGGAAGGTTAATTCATATTAATGCAAACTTTTAACTACCTTAACGGCTATAATGGATGAAATGTAGAGAGTCTCAAGCAGAATTCAACTTCTGGCACGATATTCACATGAATCTACATTGCTTTTGGGTATTTATCAGTTTTTATAATGATAACTGTCTATAACTCAATCTGATGTAGCTTAGGAGTCCATAGAGCCAGTCACTAGTGAACATCAGTAAACAAATTTTGTTCCAGCTTCTCAGCTTGTTAACGTCAGTTTCTCAAGGTCGCGACGAGCTTTTGTTACCTAAACATCGAAGAAGTGTATGGAAGACATTTGATCGAGTGTAATGGTTCTATGGTCAGATATTTTTGGTATTGGATTGAAACTGCTGCCCTCTGCCTAGACCAGATACATGGAGTGCGATATCATAAAGTTTCTATGATTGACTCAATCGCTCAACTTCATAAAACTATACAACAGCGTCCAAATCCTGCTCAGTGATTCCCAAATACTTCAATATTGGCTAACTTCCAGAATGACTTATTTTAACCCAAAATTTCAAAGACAGTATAAATAGATGACTATCAACGACGCCATTGTATATCCAGTTCATTTTCGTGTGAAATTTTAATAGCCAACGATAAATATCGTGAATAGGTTGACGTGAATCGCAGTGGAAATATCGCTGTGAAATATCCGAGCCATCCATAAAAAATGACATGCTGCAAATTCCTCTCCAGCTCATATTTAATAAAAGATTTGGCCCCGTTCGAATGTGTCGTCCCTACTCATCTCGTTCCATATTTTATATCCAATTTTTATTTACACTTGTATCAAACAGATTTCCAATCCTAAACACCGGCTTTCCGGCCTATGTGCGAAAATTTAATCCGTTCCGTTAAAAAAGTCGATATGGTCCTTTAAAGGGTCCTTTATCAGATTTGACTGCAATTTCTAACGTTCAACCTTTTCGCCCTGATTTGAAAAAACGGTGATCGGTTTAATATCTTACGTTTGGACAGTTTACGAGATAGCTCAGTAGCGTGCTTACAGGGGTAGTAAATCAGCTTTCAATGATAAGATGCTTTCAAATGTCAAATCTTCAAGAATTCGGGCACCTCCTTCACCTAATAAGTTAACCTATACAATTTCAGGTTAACATTCACCCATACAACGTATCCGTAATTTAAAGTATAATTTATTCCAAGGTCACAGATAACTGCAACCTATAAAAACTGCCCTTCCAATTCTCCAGAAACTCATGTCAAATTGAAAATGCTGTCATTCCTATTCGATTTGTGCGTATAAAATGGGACTCACCATCATTGTTTGACTCTTTGTAGACCTCTCCATTTTTTTCTCGTATTGTTAGCATGAACTCACATAATGTTTTCCAATTATTTGGTTGGACTATGCTTCTCAAGCTTGTAATTCGATTTTCTGATTATTCATTGAAAAATTTCGCTTAGAACTGGATTTTATTTGGAGTGAGCTCCAATGAATAGCAGTGTCAAACCAAAGAGATCCATTCACTTAGAGTTAGAGTTAACTCAGCCTTGGAGACTACAGTAGTTTGTTCGATGAGAAAAGGAAGTTACTACAGAAATACTTTGTTTGAACTTATCTATCAGTTCATGAATAAATTATATATCAGAGACATCGATATATCTCTCCAAATGTTACCCAACTTCAGCTATTGTTCTGAATAAATTTCATTCCATCCATAATCATAACTTGAGCTTTGACCTAGACAAGAGATATTCGATACTTGTATAAGTATTAGCATAATTTCCATTGCCAGGCTCTGCATACATCAAATTAATAGCTTCGCTTTAGCAATAGCAGCCTGTCTCACCCAATTCCGCCAGGCAATTTGTTCAATAAATATTTCATTCACGCTTTACTGAATGTTTTATTCTGTCACATTATTTTCTTCTTGTAATACATTGACTACTGAGGAAACTAGTACAGCACTACTAAGGTGTATATAGCGAAAGCAGTTTTATTGATCCACTGGGAAAATAAATTAACATAATTCAAGGTTTTGTTTGCATCCAATTTCTTTGCGTCAATGTGAGGAGAATAAGTTGAGTTGTATACGTATTTTATATTACCTATGCGATTTTTGTGATTAATTCTGCTTAACTTTTAGTGACAACCAGGTTCAATTTACTTTCATTAGAACCGATGAATATGTATTGGATTAGTGGTGCTCACATCAAACACATCGGTTGTCGTTTGCTAATTTTTCAATTATCATGTTAATTGACATTGTTAATCAAGTAAATCACTGTAAATTTTGGAAAATTTCAACCGATATAGGTACTGCCTTCCACTACGTCTCTGAGTTGAATAGGTTTTACACCCAACCTTTATTTTTCTCGATATCAGCGTATTCTGTTTTCTTTTTTAGCTTCTACATACAAACAGAAGAAGTGAAATTCAGATAGGAGCGTAGATATACGAGCGCAGCTGAATTATGGAACAAATTCATTATTTTTCAAACAATTTACTTTTCACAAAAGGCCTAAAATAGATTGATATTCAATTTTAAATGTCGATTTCTTGAATAATGTGTACCAGTTTTGGAGTTATTTTTTCATTTTCCAAATCAAAATGTGGTTTATGTATGAACTTGTATTAGATTATGCTTTAACGATGAAAAAACTGCAATATTGAATCAATTAATACATAATGATGCACTCCAACTTTTCCAGTAATAAATTCAATCAAATAATATAGGAATAAAATATTAAATTTGTAATTTATCAAAAATGTACAAATATGTATTATATGTGAATGAAATAAAACAAATCGACAGGTATTACAAAACAAAAAAATGTGTAGCAGAAATAAAAAGAACTTTCGACTGAAAGCAACAGAAGAAGATGAAATAGCAGTAGAGATGTTGAAGTATGGCGAAGAACCATTCCAGAATACAATTTCCAAACTGATACAACAAATTTGGGCGGGAGTTGAAATGCCAAGCGAATGGAACCTGAAATAATAACTTCCCTCCAAAAAAAAAGGAAAGAAGAGTGTTTGCGAAAATTATAGACCAATATCCCTACTTAATACCACTAACAAAATACTTGCAAACATAATAAATCAAAAATTGAAAGCATACACAAAAATAATAATGGGAGACTAACAAAACGGGTTTAAATTAGGAAAATCTAAAGTGACGACAATACACACTATCGAACAATTCCTTGTAAAATACCTGGAATATTATACAAACAGTATCATTTCTTCTTTTACCACTAGGAGCTCATCCATTTATTTGGTTCCAGTGTAACGATAAAATATCTATTGTTATTCTTTGTATCTATTCTATGTCTATAAAAAGAATATCGCTAAAACCCCACTTCTACGTTCCGCTGTTCTAAAAAAATGTGAAGAAGAAGACAACATTGTTTTCAAATTGCACACGTCCCTACCCTTTGTTCTAAGATTTATGGCCTTTTCTGTTGTTGTTTCTATGCCGCTTTTCTGTTTGATGTGGGACACGTGTTCATTTTAACGACTTTCAAAGAATTTGTCCGTTAATTATTTGCCTCGCCACCAGTTTAGAATTCAGCAAATCAGGGTTGTTCATAACCGGCAATTTTCATTTCTGGCGCCATTTTTTGGGAGTCTGTAGCAGAAAAGATGTGTTAAAAATCTTCTATGAATGCTCACTAAGAAAAATGTGATGAAACTACGTGTCTTGAACGCTAATATAGCATAATTATACTTTAATATTATTAAAAAGTTTTGTGGTTTGGAGTTGACTCTCCAGGTGCATGAAAGTATAGTGCCGAATGTTCAAATGCTTTCGTTTTAATATGAAATGACATCGAGAGGACTTATCGATGATCTAACTCCCTCAATGTACTCTTTTTACTTGTTAAGAGGATAATAAAAAATAAGCTGGAGCCCAAGTTATCGTTCCTGGCCCAACCTTCTTGCTTGTATGATGGCTCCAAAAAAATTTAATTTAAGCGAAGATCCAACCCTGGGATATACCGTTACATAATAAGAGTTCTACGTGCCGGTGATAATCTTTTTCTGCCGCTCTTGAGTAAAAGCGGAAAGAACACCGGTTACCGTTTACCGGGAGGTTGCAAGTTAGATCATGTTGCAAAATGGGCACCAACGCGATATGTGACACCAATTCAAATCCTGGCAGGGTTGCCATGTGAAGGTTGATTTTTTATTAATTCAAACACTTCTTAAGTACGACAAGGAAAATAATGAGAAAAACTACTTGAAAGAGAGAGAAGAATAATTGTGGGCTGTGGGCAATTAGCGATGGGCGTATTTAGTTCCAGAGGCTGGAAGAATGTTCATCGCCCCCCTATTTCAACCGCTGTTGCCAGAAGCGCAGATTAATTTGTACAAATGATATTTTGTGTAAAATGGGGGGGGGGGCGATGAACATACTTCCAGCCTCTGGAACTAAATATGCCCATCGCTAACTACCCACAATTATTCTTCTCTCTGTTTTAACTAGTTTTTTTTTATATTTTCCTTGTCGTACTTGTGAGAATGGTCTGACTTGAATAGAATTTTCGCAATCTGTTTATAAACTATTCCAATAAGCTTACTAATATTAATAATTATTGTTGATAGGACATATTCATAAAAGTATAAATTAAGGTATTTCGTTAATGACCTGATACATTATACGAAGAAAAGTTTAACTTGCATCGTGGTTCCATAAGACCACGCCATGATAAGGCTGTACAAAAGATAATTCCACCAATAGTACTACGAAAGAAAACATAAATGTGAGAAAAAACTCCATTTGCTAAAAATTCAAATAGTTTGTGAAACATTTCATCAATATTGACAAATAAAGACAAAGATTCAATGCCGATAAATAACAAAATAATCACCGAAGTGAAAGTTCCAAACAACACAGTGTTGATTTTCAATTTCTCTCTCATCTAGAAAGTTTAATAACGCGCGGAAAAACCATCTTTGAAACTTTTCCCCGAAGATTAATCCAAAAGCATGAAAGCCGGCTATCGCTTAAAGGTATTCCACAAAGACATTTCTGTGTTCGTCGTCGAAATCCTCAATAAAAGTTGGAGCTTTAACAGCTTGTTGAATGAAACTTTTTCTTAGCTGTCTTCGATGCCATCTGCTTCCCCCCTTGTCATTGTTTTTTATTTATATTTTTTTTCTCTCGGCTATGTGCGATACAAAACCGAAGTTTCTTATAGCAGAACTGACGATATTACAAAAGAAACTACTCGCGAACTACAAACTAAACAACACCAACTGCCGTTAAAGTGTCTTTAGGACTTTAGATGTTAAGAGGGCACCGACGCTCTCACACGATGACTACGACCTCTCGGGTATAGTCACTCCAAATGATCATCAATCTTTCGCTTTCTGGGAGCTCTCTTGTAAAGTTATGGGTCTCGAGTTAGATAAAGATATCTTCCATTGGGAGATTAGGTGATATGGCAAGTGTAAAAAAATAATAGTCGATTAAGATTCGTTATTCAAGGAGGAAAAGATCAATCTATTCTATTTTATTTTTGGATATTTGTGAAGCTTTTGAGCGAGCTAGAGCCCGCGCAGACAGAATGTGGTCAGGCGTTCAAAGTTCTGCTGCGGTCTTTCTCTGGAGTTCGGTCAATAAACTTTTTTTTTAATTGTGAGTGAAACATGTCAGATAGTTTGTTTGATGAAGACATAGCACTGCTTTCATGAAGCCTGGGCGTCCAAAAGAAAAAGGGAATTCTGGGTACACCCAATAAATCCATTAATAATTGAATGATCTTTTTGCTGAATTCCTCAAAGATGGAAAGCGATTTTCCATTTGGCTTCGTAGGTCAATAAACATTTTCAATAAATTATATAGTTCAATAAATTTGTAGGACAAGACAAAAATTAGCGAAAGGATAATTCTGCAGTAGAGGATGGCAATTCACGAGTTCTTGGTCTTTCTTTGAATATCTATAGAATTCCTGCGACTAGTGTGAACTATTTCATTTTTTCCTCCTGTCAATTGAAACTGTGGATATTCTATAACTATAAAATCAATGGATATACTTTGAAATTTTCATTTTTAAATTTGAAGAGAATGATTGTGGATGAAGAAATTTGTTGTGTTATAACATTTTAATGGATTTCAGTCAACTTGAAAAGGTATGAAGAGAAGTGAACGTCTCGGAAGCATTTCGAAAGATTGGGCTTTTTTGCTGATTTTTTGAATACTGTTAATATAGTTATCTATTGTCAAGTCACTTAATTTTGATACAAAATGTACAGCAAATCACCTTACAACATATTAATAAAAAAAAACTCACCTGTGATGTTTCTTGGCTCCTTTTCTTCCACTTTCCAGGCCTGAAATAAAGTTCTCGATAAATAGATTGTTTATGTTTAATAAAAGCAACAATGGTTTCAGAACAATGCCTTGAAGCAAAATCGCGGTTTGAACCTATCATTAATGATCTAACAAGTATACTGCAGCTCGAGTACTATTCAATAAAAATTGAATCATAGTCTTTTCAAAATATTTTTGTTTATTTTGCATTCTCTACACTTCGATATCAAGCTGTCATTATCAAACATTGTTCTCCTTATTAATTGTTTTCCTTTATTGCTTATTCTAAGAATATTGATAATGGAAAGCGTTTGTTGTGTGAACCTTTGTTGTTCTTTGTGTTTAAGGGTATATTGATTAACAGCAATTCCAATAATAAATCGTAGGAGAGGCTTGACAAAAACTAATAACAATAGAAAATAATAATGAGAATACTATGAAAATATCATGCCAAAGATCATTTTCCCATTTTTCCATTCAATAAATTTTTACAATTTTATCTAGTGAAAATTGAAATTGAGAGAATATGACAACAAAGTATGGCAAGCAGTAGGTCTTTTTCTGTTCTTCTAGTACCATGTATGTGAAAAGACCCAGTGGTCCTTATCCAGCTCAACAGTTTTCCCACTAAGTTATCCTTGGAAAAACCCACCATGAGTGCTCTAGTCCAATGGGGCAGTGCTCCAAGCCTCAAACTTCGAAGAATTTCCAATTCTCGTCAAGTTGTTAGATTTTTGGAATATCAGTTAGGCAAGAGTCTCGAAGAATGTAATAATTCTTGATAACAGCAGTTAAAACGCTACCAAAACGTAAAAGATGAATATTGAACGTATATTGTTTCTCAATTCCTATCAAAAGCAATCCTGAATTCCACATTTTTTTTGCTTCTTACGTACCTACTTCAATTTCTGGAGTTTGAGAAAAAATCGCTATAACAAAGAAATCACTTATGGCGTTGAATTTGTTGCCAACTTCTCACTCAGAAATTAGTTGCCATCCACATTAAAATTTCAAGGAAGCTCGCAACATAAAAAGCGCGTCTTCCTGTCAGACAAATGTCCATATACACACAGTGTGATTCTCATTATTCATGATTAATAAAGAAATACCGTTTTGTCAGTGTAAAACAACAGCTCTAATGCTAGTCTTTTACCAACTAGAGCTCCTCGATTTGCAAAACGAATTACATGAATATGTCGCAATACAACACAATTTTAATCCAACAATGACTCTAAAGCAGGAAATTTTATCGCATAATTCAAGCAAATGAATATGGAGAGGATCCCTAATATCCCCTTGTCCTAATTTGCAAAAGACTTTAATCCGTTTGGCAATGCCACAGGCCATTTTATTCTCCACAAATATAATAAAATGGCTATAAGGCACCCTCAATAACTTAATACGTTCAATGTGTATCCAGTTAATTCCAAACCTAGACGGTGGAAATAATAATCAATTTTTTTTATTTTTTCTTCTTATTTTGTTCATTCCACCCTACAGTATGCGTCATATACTTTGGTGGAATGTAAACAACGGGGGATAGTTGTGATGGGAAAAAAGGAGCCCGAGATGGCAGAACTGCCGAAAATCCCAAATAAGGCCAAGAAATCAAAATATGCCAGCATGTAACTGGTGGTTTTTTACTCCAGTTTTGATGCGTTCAATGATAATCTCTTCGGTATCCGTAAATGAATAACCGTGGTTCGTGATCAAGGCTTCCCTGATCCAATACAGAGTGATGGTAATCGTGCCTTGAATCCAAAGCTTCGTCCGTATAGTCGAAAGTACTGTACGAACTGTCAATTTCATTGCTTCCCAAGGTATCAGTTGTGTTCAAGTTTTGGAAGGTATGCTTCAATTTTTGAATCAGCCTTGTGGTGTTGGTCACGATTTATCATCAACAAGATTGTTGGAATATTGTTACTTCTTTGCTTAATCTCTTTATTAATTCGACTTTCATAATTCAGTAATATACACATCTGACTATCAGACCAGAAAACTCCAATCCTCAATACTTCTACTACTAAACTAACTGTGTATAAAAATTAAAAGAAAATTTTTTATATTTCACCAACACAATACCAATAAAAAGCCTGTATTCATAAATTTATTTTTTCACGAAACTTTTAAAATATTCACAAATGTGTTTCTTGTGTGAACGCTATCATCAATTCCGCTTTTTCTACCGGAAAAAAAAATAAAGATGACAGAAAATATCCAGTTCACGCACGCATTGTCAAAGCTTCACAAAAAGGGATTGCGGGAGGGATACACGATAATTAAAATATACCCAAACAATATTGTATATTACGGAAAAATATTGTTTCTTCATGTTTTATTTTATATCTTTTGCCAGTCGAATGTATGTTTCCACTTTTATTGATACGAATTTACAAGCAAAAAAGTGTATAGAATAGGGAACATTTATATCCGTTCGAGTAGAAAATGGTTGGGTGCGGTAGAGATCTTTTATTTTGAGTGGAATATGAAACATAATCACTCATACGGAGGAGAAAACAATTTGGAGTATTCGACAAAAATGAAATTTTTCCATGTACCCGAAACTTTTCAGGTGAATACCGAATTTTGGACCTTTTTAGGATTTATTTTTTCATTTGCTAAAAATTGGAGTACTTTATTAAAAAAATTCCCACATTTTTCCGTTTTTCTCCCATCGAGATTTCTATTATGAGGAAATTTCAAGAAGTGTGGAAGGCAAGCACGAAACTTGAACGTGATGTCAGTATTCTCTCATTTGTGACGTCAAAGAGTCTAATGCCCACTTGCACTGTATTCGCTAACTCACTGTTTAAAATAACACACTGTTAAAATTTAAATAATCGATTAAATTGCAATCACTTGCACCGTAATTTAAGGGTTCTTGGTTAAAATAAATTTATCAATCTGGGGAACTTTTGCTAAATTACAATCGGTTGGTACTAACACCCAACTTCAGTCTCGTCAGACAATGATAGGTTAGATTTCGGATTTAAAAAAATTAGATGACTGGTGGTTGTGTGTAGGGCGAATAATTAGGAAAAAATCTTTACCAATACTTTAAACTATTAGAAATGTCTCTCAATGCTCAAAAAGAATTTTAACAAAAATATAACTGTGCCATTTGAACTCCTCTTTTTAAAATTTGCCCCTGAAACGATTGATAGTACTGCTCTTGCTCTCGAATTGTTTTCAATAATTTTACTTTGACAATTTATAAACTAATAACTGAAACAAATGTTTCCAGTAAAAGGGACTTTTGAGGATGCTACCTTGAAATTTCAGTTAAATATTCAAAGATTTGTGGTATTTACAATATATCCCTATCATCCTCAAGGAAAATGTCTGCTTCCAAAGAATCCTCAGACGCACCAAGTTATTTTTTGACCTTAATCACATCAGTTTTGTGTGTTTTTTAGGTTAGAATTCATACTACTGTGGTTTATATACGATTTAAGCCTCCAAAACCGGTGGCTTAGTTTAACAGTGGTTTAAGAGAGTTTAACCGTGGCTTAAATTGCGATGCAAGCCAAAATTGAAAATTAACTAATAGTTAAATTTTAAACTACTGTTATAATGACGGTGCAAGTGGCCATTAAACCTTGGAAACGACTCCGTTATTTCCGTAGGATTTGTAGAGTCGGCTTCCCTGGGTTTTGAGTTTGACACCTATCATCTCTAACCTCGAAATCAATATTGATATTTCCTTCGTCAGTGCTGTTGTTTGTATTTATTATTTTTTTGCGTGATCGATCTTTTTTGTTTGTTCACAGCATCGGTTGTCAGGTCAGTAGGTTGTGTTTACTGTTGTGTTTTTAAGTCTAACACGTCGGTAAGTGATTTACTTACCGTTCAGACGTCGGTAAGTAAACTACGTCTTAGCCCTACATACATTTAAGGTGTCCTGAATAATATATTACTTCATTCATTACACAAAAGAAACAAAAAAAATAAGAAGATTGATATTTTTTAATGAACAGAATCGAACAGAACAATATAAAAAGTAATAAATAACATGAAAACAATTTCACCAAAATGCAAATTATATTTCAAACTGATCGAGAGGTATAAATGTCACTTTTGACATTTCGTTCATTTCGAACAAATTTAAATTATTTTATTCGAAATTCGAATATTTCAATATTTCAAAAAATGGTATAAGCATTTCGAACGTTAAGGGTAATACCGGTCTCCAGCAAAATTGGAGGCTTCGCTACGCTCAGCCTCCAAACATTGCTGTCGACCGGTAAACAACCCTTACCGTTCTTGATACCTACTTAATATAATGTTTCACTTTTGTATTTCCGAAATGTTCAATGGGTATAGTTTGGCAAGTTTATCTGAAGCTACGGGGCATCGGCAAGAGGCGAGGAAACATGGCGCATATCTGTGATAAACGTAAAAATGGCGTACGGTACCTATTTTACCAAGTAAAATTGAAAATACGAAGGTCATAACAAATGTGTCATAACAAATGTGGAAAAGGTGAATATCTTTATAGCTGAGTACACATGACTAGAAAGTCAAGAAAAACATTGTTGTATTCTGTGTAAAAATTTTAATTTTTTTCAAAATTGCAAAGCGCTTTCGGCTATTAAGCCATCTTCAGTGCGATACCTGCAAGTAAGTAATGATAGTTGGAAATATGTAAAATAAGAAATAAGTAAAGAATTACTTACTTGTCAGGTATATGATACAAGAAACCTAATTAAAGGTCAACACATTAACGTCACAATTATAAAATTCTTTGAAATTTACATTAAATTTAAAATATTCCCCTGATTGGGGTAAACTGTCTTCAACTTCAACTTTTGAACATTTTCAATTTTAATATCTACAGTGACTACACGAACACGTGTTAGTAGAGCGGAAATTGAAGTGACACTACTTCAATTTGAAATTAACAAATGACAAGTGACAATCTAAGTGGACACAGAACTCAAGTTATCCAACATGAGCATGGAAATAACATTGTTACAATTATGAGTAAATGTAAATATTAAAGAACCCAATTCAACCTGCAAAAATTGTTGTAAATCAAGTAATTTGGTAATGTCCCAAAACAAATATGTAAATTTTCTAAATAAAAATTGTAAATAAATAAATTTGATATCAAGGTCTAATGAGTACCCATTAAATCATAAGATGCCGAAAAAGATGAGAACCCATTTCTAAATCTAATTCAAAATAGAAAATTTACACATAGGTCGAAAGAGATTCCAAAAGCACATAAGTTGAATTAAAAATTATAAAATATTTGTGTAAATCAATGAAAGTAATTATCTGAGAACAATTCTAAATAACAAATTTTAATGAATAAACATTGTAATCTGGTAGTCTCTAATAACAAAAAACAAATTATCTAAGCCGAGAAAACAGATTTGATTGAAGTCTAATAAGGACCCATTATTCAAATCTTAATCCAAAAACAAAAAAGATTATGGGTCTAATGAGAACCCGTAACCAAATCTAATTTAACATAGAGATAAATATGGAAAAGTGCTTATCCCTTAATATTCATAAATTGGAAAAGTTGAAAAAATTGAAAAAATTGGAAAAATTGGAAAAATTGAAAAAATTGAAAAAATTGAAAAAAATTAAGAAATCGAAATTGAAATCAAAATTGAAATTGAAATTGAAAAAATTAAGAGGAAAATCCAAGGAAACAAGCACATTAAAAAATTAACGTTCAATCATATTGTTAATATTGTTGATATTGTCAATAATAAAAAGTCCTTTTTTTTATTGGTGAACCATTTTCCCTATTTAAAGCACGCCTCAGCTTGTTTAAATCGATTTTTCAAAAACCGCGTTTTTTAAATTTACCATGGCAACATCAACAACTCGAGAAACGAAGTCTAAATGACAATGTTTTTATTATTGATCTGACAGGAGTACCTATTCATCATAAATTACCCACCCCCTATCATCGTTATTATTACTTTTAGAAAAAAAATTCTTGTATGAAAGTTGTTTGGTAACAGCTGAATTTTCTTAATATTCTATCAAAAGTTCAGTAGCGTGCAAATTTAAGGGGATACAAAAAATAGTAGTTTTTTTAAATGGGTCACCCTGTATATTTTCACATTTTTGGAATGGACTTTTTTTTCTTATTTCAAAAATATATAATGTGTTACCCCTACCTTGTCTGTTTTCGAGTTATGAAATGTTGAAAATCTGAGTTTTAGTAATTACTTTAATTATGAAAAAAATAATTTATCAAAGTAAGCTATGAAAATGACAACTGATATTTATTTGATAATTGACATTTTTATAACAAAGTAATTATAATTGTTCACAGAGAGGTGGAAGATTGTATTAATGATATTAATAATAATAATAACATACAAATGATTAAAGCAGGGATTCAACTTGAAATTAACAAACTAAATGGAAATAATGAAGTCAATGTTATTATAAATAATATAAGAAGGTGTTATCAATTATGCATTTACAATAATGGTAGACATCTCGAATATCTTTTATAAGTTATAATTTATAAATTATTAAATAAATCTTTGTTTTCTGTTTTGTATAGGTATATATTTTGACTTTTCCATACTTACTGAGAACCATTTTAATTAATTTATTTGGAAAATGACAATTATCGAACATATTATCTCTCCCATATTCTTTCACATATTCTCATACTTACAGTAATTACTAAAACTAAGATTCACAACATTTCATAACTCAAAAACGGTACAAAGTAGGGGTGACATATTGTATATTTTTGGAATCAGAAGAAAAAGTCCGTTTCAAAAATGTGAAAATATACAAGGTGTCCCATTTAAAAAAGAACTATCATTTTCTGTATAGGTATCCTTAAATTTACACGCAACTGAACTTTTGATAGAATATTGAAAAAATTCAGCTGTAGCCAAACAATTTTTATGTGAGACTTTTTTTTCTAAAAGTAATAATAACGCTGATAGGGGGTGGATAATTTATAATGAAAAACCTTGCTTTGTAACGTCAAAACCTTTATTCGAACAATATTTAACAATTTCAATTTTATTTTGCTATTGTTTGACATACCTATTAATATAAAATAAAGTACAAATTTTTGCGGTATTAACCGCGATTCTGCTTTACTACTTGAAAAATCTATATTAGAATACATTTTTATGAGCTGCGGTGACAACAAAAAGACAAAATGCAAATTAGTTTATGTTTTTCTCATTTCCATGACAACGCAAGAATTGTAACCATTTTACATTATTAGTTCTTATTTCCATTTCTTGTTTTTGTAGTAGTAATAGATAATGGGAAAAATAGCGTGAAGTATTCGTGGATAGCTGGTCTCTCGAACACTTGCTCTATTTCGAGCACTCCTGCTCCGCAGCTTGTGTTTTAAAAACTTTAATATCCACTTATGCTTTAATATACTATTTCTAATCATTATCACTACATACTTAGCACTTCACCTTTTCCATAGTTAAACGTGGCAATATCGAATGTTTTCGACTGCATTCCTTTCACTGCTTCAGATAAACTTGCCAAAGTATATTTTGTATTGCATATATATTTGTGTTGCACCAATAATAATTTAAATTGCTCCAAGCAAAACATTCGTTTCCGTTTCTTGAGATGGAACGTAAGCTGATCAGAACCAGAAACATTTGAATTTATGAGTGACTTTATGAGTGACTCCAATGTAGTAATGAACTCTTGGCAGGTTTTCTACACTACCCTTTCTTCTAATAATACCTATACACGAACATACAGTACAACAATATTCGAAAAGATAATTGAATTAACACAATACACAATCACAAAAAGAAAATCGTCAGCTGGACTTCTTCTTCGTTGGATGTTTTGGCAATAATTTGGCCTCGACCGAAACACCAATTGGCCAGTCGCTCTGATAATACTGCCAACATAATTCCAGACCTTATAACGACCCTTACCCCAAGGTCAAACGAGTGTTCAAATTACCATTATAGTCGTTCAGCTTTTTTTATTAAACTTTGTGATATTCATGTCCAGAACAGAATTACACTGAACTAGCGAACTCGATATACATTCTCCTGTTAGAGCGTTAATAAAAACACTTGAAAGCTTCGTTGATATGATTTTTTTTATATTTGTTTTTTTGATCTGGAAACATTTCTCACTCTCAAAACACTTCCGAATTTTATTATTTTTTCTATAAAAATTACTTTGGCGTAAGCTTTGCGTGCCTTTCAGCGCCAGACGTGATTATCTTTGTACTCCACTTCATATATCAAAAGAAGTGCGCCATTGCTGAGGAACGTGTGGATCGGTTGTTATTTCTGAATAAGAAAGGGATGTGGTAAACTAGATCGTGATCGAAAAATACAAAGATATTTATTTACCTCTTGTCTACTCACTTTGATGCTAACGTTATTTGTGTTGGAGAAACAAAAAAGTGTCAAAATAGACAAACAATGTGTCTGAAATATAATCTCAAAGCGGAATAGGGTTTTGAAGATCCGAAAATATAATCCTATATATCTACTCCATTCTGAAATAGTGTATACGTCAAATAAAATGATTGTTTTATTGAGCGACTATACCAATCTCTCTGTCAAATAGAATTGAATTTTATTTTGTCTATAACAATATTTTCCCACACAATTCATACAATTATCGCCTATCCTGGCAAGCTGATGAATTGAATTTATCTCTATTAGTCGTTAATAATTTTTCCTATTATTATCTCAGGTCAATTATGGACAAATTCAAATGTTTCAAGAATTCAGGGATCGTAGTTTGACGAAAAGTTGGGAAACATAATTTTGTATACTCAGGAGATTGTCTTTAACATATTTGCTGCTTGAAATTACCTAACAAGATATAATTATTCGAATAAAAGTGCTATTAGTTTGAAAATTGCCCTCAACCAAAAATGACCGATGACAAAAGGAGTTCGTTTATAATCTTGGAGCGGAAGCAGATGCTTCTCGTGGTGCGTTTGTGAACGCTGTGGTGTATAAGTACTCTTACACTCAAGGTGTTGTGTTGTGAACGCAACGCAATTACTGCTGTAATTTCTTTTTTATTCAATTGCGCATATGTACCGGGTGGTCCAATAAGCCGATCTCTCGGCTATATATCAGAAATTATTCATGTTATAACTTTAGGGAAAAAAATTCCTTGGGAAAAGTGGACAAGAGAAATTGGTGGAAATTACTTTCAAGTTTCTAGGTTAACCACTAGAGGGCGTAACCTGTAAAGAAAAATTTAAAAACCAGTTTTTTGTGTAATATGCTCAATTATACCCAGTGTTAAATAAGTAAACTGAAAAAGGCCTATAAATTTCGCACAAATTTGTTCGATTACCTCTTATTCTATTTTCCCAAATATAGGGTGGGGGAAAGTGAGAAAGTATTTGTGGATAAATACCTATAACTTTGGTTTGAGTTAACCGATTTTAACGAAATTATTGTCAATAGAAAAAGTGTAGATGAATTAATCACATCTACTATAAAACAATGGCATTTAGTTTTAATTGTCATAGGTAGAGGGTACTTTCGAATGAAAAAAATTGAAATTTGTCTTCCTTAAGAATGTTCAATGGAAACACCTAATTATTGTGCATTATAATGGAACTGGATTGAATTTTCAACAAAACGGCACAAACCGCATGTTGATAGCTTTTGTCCAATTAGAGATAAAATAAATAAAAACGCATAGACATAAGTGAGTATAGTATTGAGGCACTCTGTATTATAATTAATTATAATATAATTATAATTAAAATTAAACATGGCAAAGAAAGCTCATACAGATATCTTGGTCATCAAAACTTGATGTCCAATTAAATTTTCAAATTGTTTTCCATCATTTTCCACACAAATATGTAATCTAGCACGCTTTGACATATCTGTTGCTTAAATTGCAGCTGTTGATATACTATTTATAGCGTTTCTAATGCGCTGTTGCATGTCGTCTCGCGTGATTGGTGAGTTTGGTACGCTAAATCCTTCATTCTTTCCCACAGATAAAAGTCCAGACATATTGAGTCTGGAGGGCTAGCAGGCCCTGAAAATATACTTACCCTTCCAATCCACCCATTTGGATAGCTTACATTCAAATAATCTCTAATTCGTCTGGAAAAGTGCGCAGGACACCCGTCATGCTGTAATATCATACATCATGTTTTTAAGGAAATATATTTCAATAAAACAGATAACCAATTATCCAGAAAATCCAAATATGTATCGCTATTTGAAGTTCCAAGAAATATGAACCTGCGATCTTTCCGTCAACTATACCACACCAAACATTAAGACCCCATCTACCTTGAAGCTGCACTTCCTCTACCGAGTGCGGATTTTCTTCAGACCAATAATGCTTATTATGCAGATTAACACCACCCGCACTATTGAGCATAGCCTCGTCTGCACACAAAATTTTTGACATGATATGCGGTTGTTCTTCTAGTAGATTTAACAATTGCAGTGACCTGAGATTGAAGCAGCATTTAATTGGACATTAAGTCTTAATGATCAAGATTTATGTATGATCTTTCTTTCACATATTTAATTTTAAGTTATGATACAGAGTGATTCAATACTATACTTACTTATGTTTATGCGTTTCTATTTATATCTTGACTTCGACAATACCTATCAGCATGCGGTTTGCGCCATTTTGTTGAGAATTTAATCCGGTTCCATTATAATTCACAATAATTAGGTGTTTCTATTGAACATTTTTCGAGAAAACAAATTTTAATTTTTTTCATTCGAAAGTACCCTCTACCTATGACAATTAAAACTCAATGCCATTGTTTTATAGTAGATGGAATTAATTCATCTACACTCTTTCTTTTGACACTAATTTCGTTAAAATCGGTTGGGTGAAACCAAAGTTATAGGTATTTATCCACAAATACGTTCCAACTTTCCCCCTCCCTTTATTTGGAATAATAGAATAAAAAGTACTTGAATAAATTTGTGCGAAGTTTAGGCCTTTTTTCAGTTTACTTATTTAACAGTGGGTAAAATTGGGCATATTTCACAAAAAACTGTTTTTCTAACTTTTCTTTACAGGTTACGCCCCCTAGCGGTTAACCTAGAAACTTGAAAGTAATTTCCAGCAATTTCTCTTGTCCACTTTTCACAAGGACTTTTTTCTCCTAAAGTTGTAACATAAATAGTTTCTGATATATAGTTCGGCTTATTGGACCACCCGGTACAAAGTGAAACATAACCATAGAGATACTATCTCTGAACATAACCCACTTTCTGTGGAATTTTCGGATGTGGTCGTACAATTGGCTTGGTTAATTCTTTGCCCATAATATTTGTTATTATAAACCATGGGAATGATAGTATTTCATCAAATGGTAATAGTAACAATAAAGATGTTCATATGTTTCGTTTTCCCAATGTAGATCCTTTGGTAAGTAATATTTTAGCATTGGAACAGTGTTCATTGTCAATTATTTTCAATTTTTGTCTCAAATTTGGCTAGTAGTTGAGAATAAATCTATATATGTTACGGTTAAAGTATTTACTTAGCTAGTATATAAACTGATTGGATAGTATACAAACTATCCAACTGCCTGGTTATTTTGATGAAAAATCATATTTCCACTAAAATAGCTACGAGTAACGGCTGGTTTGTATACTATCCAGCTAGTTTATAAACTATACAAAATTTATCGCTAAAACTCAAACCACAAGGAAATTATAAAAATTAGCTAGCATTTTTGGCTAGTTTGTAAACTATCCACATTAGTTGGATAAAGTGGAAACCTGATATTGGTAATAATACATAATAACCAACGAGTTGCATAGTATAGTTTGTTAGTTTTAACTATGCTATTGTTAATATCTGCTTCCTGTGTTCCGTTTTCGTCTACTATTGTTCCAAGGTACTGAAAATGTTCAACCTGCTCTATTTTGTCTGTATCTATTCTTAAATTTATTTCCTCCTTGTCGTCTCCAATGACCATAAATTTTGTCTTGTTTTTGTTTATTTTCATTCCCCTGTCCATCATTGCTGCATTCCACACATTTATATTTTCTTGTAGCTCTTTTTCATTTTTTGCTATTAATATGACATCGTCTGCTAATGCTCCTTCACTGATGTATATACCCTGCACAATTGTAAATGTCCCACACATACTTTTTTACTTAGTTTTGTGCATTTTTTCATGATTTCATCCATGTGAATAATAAATAACAAAGAGCTTAGGAGCTCGGTCTAAAAGTCTCCAAAACCCTGGTGTATGATATACTACAGTTGGCAGAAGCAAACGTGAGCCCTGGTGGGCGTGTTCATGTCGCTGTAGTTGTATTTTTGTAGTAACAATTAGATATTTATAATCGATAACCAAATATCGATACCATAAACGTCAACTGTTAAGAGATATGTAAACAAAGTCAAACTTGCTAAAAATGTAACTCTAAATATTAATAAAAAAATTTATATTGAACCATAACTAAAACTACCGTTTACCCTAAATGTCTATATTTTCAAATTACATAACTGTATTAATGTCATGAAAAAGAAGGGTCAAGTTCCTATGACAAGCAACAAAATATGAACTGGTTATAGTCCAGTGTTGCCGATGCAAAAATGAAAATTACCCGAACTTACTATTTAAATTATCATAATTTGTCAAAATTAACAAAAGGACACATTATTTATCTAAATAAAGTCTTCGACCCCAGTCAATATGGAAAATCCCCAAAAACAATAGCCATTTTATTCACCATTCTACAAAATATTCGAAAAACTATTGGATCCAAATTAGTGAAATTGTTTAAAAATCGGAAAATCATCTTAGCATTGACAACACTGATACAGAATGAATAAAATGATGTATGTTGATGAAATCACTCGGTCATATTATTTCGATTATATTTAACAATTACTAATGGACAATCGTTAACATTGGCTCTTGATTGGCTGCTTGCGATGACCTTATTTTAGTTCGCATATTTTCCGGGGCTCATGTTTGGTTCTGACAACTGTATTTTCGGCATTGCGTCCGTATTTAACTCCACATCATCTATTTTAAATAACAAATTCTCGATATTCAAATGATCTTCCGAAAGGCATAGTCGTGAAATCAATGAAATTAGGTTTGCTATCTGCTGACATTCGATGAGGTATTTTCGATTATAAATCGAAGAGAGATCGAAATTGGAGTTGATATCAATGTTTTCTAGGTGTAAGACGTGATGAATCTCAGAGAGACTGATACCCAAGCATTTAAACTGAGGACACTATTAGTATGGGTTAGGTGAGCCGACCGGGTAAACGCCTAGGGAGAAATCGGCTTGAACGATTGGGGCACTCCCTACCGATTTGTAGATCGACACTGTCAAAATTTAATTTTGACATTGAAATGTGTTGTTAATTTCACGTTGATTGCATAAAAAAGTGGATCGAGGAATGTTTTAACCTTGACGATTATTACCAGTGGAATTTTAATTGAAAATTATGGTATAGTGATTTTTTCACATTATATTGTCATGGAATCAAGTTTTTGTTTTGTTTTTTTGAAAGGAAAAAATGAAGATGTAAATTCTAATGTATCTCCAAAAGTTGAACAAAACCGTAAGAAAACCCAATTTCGAAAGTATGTATAGTACAATCAATAGCCTTTTTGGTGTGCGTCATCGCTTGTGACGTATGTCGTCCAAAGGCTATAGGCGATTTCGTCCCGCTTTGGTACCCCACTTTGGTCTGTCAAATACATGCCAATCGATTTCGTTCCGAAAAACGATGAGGTCACGGTAACTTTGGTACCCTTTTTGATCTGTCAAAGCACATACCGAGATCTGCAGCACGGTTACTGAAATTGCTAGCTTTCTATCCTTTTCTAAAGTAGTTCATGTCTTTCTTTTTATTCGTAAACAAAAAAAGTAGTTTAGAATTTTGTATTTTTCCAAGATTTGTTTGTTTTTTATTTATTTTGTGTAGTAATAATGGAATCTGTTGATTTCATTATACATGGCAAGAAGCTGTCATTTCCCTTTTTTGGAGCTTACCTTCAATAGTATTTGTCTTTTTGTGTCTAAATTGATCAGCAACCATCTTATGCGTTTGTCGCTTTTTAGTTCATAATATAATAGGAATTTTTTTAAAACTTCAAGAAAATATATAAAAACTCAATAAACAACTTTAGCCCAGCCAATCCAATACATAAACATAAACGTCAGTTCCATCAATCAGCTGTACCAACTGGGTACCAAACGATTTCGCCTGCTATTGGTAGTTTACGTCATAGCGGTGACGTAGGACCTACCAATTGGTTAACCAAAGTCTCTACCAACCAAAGCGGACCGAAATCGCCTTATGGAATTTATAATTACCAGCTTCTTTTTTTAACTGAGAATACTCAGGAACTTTCAAAATGGTTATGTTTTTCCGTTTATCTGGGCATATTTTTGTATTATTTAAAAAAATATAACAAAAAGATTAATATTCACTCTTCGTAAATGATAATTGATAATTGACCGTAAACAACAAAGTACAGACCTGACGAGAACTGTCAGTGGGACAGTAGAAAAAGACGTAAGACACATTGCCGATACGAAATGTACATCTGCATTCTATTTTGAATGCTGTAATTTTTTCCTTATTGATAGGTCGCGCTTGTGCGTGATCTAAACATCAACTGATTAAACTTTTTGAGTCAAATATTAAGATTAACGTTTGTAATACATTCAAACGGTTCATTATTGTGATATCTTGATTAGGATTAATCACAGACCTGCCTTTTTTCCAACGTAATGTGTTGAAAGGACATTAACAATCGATGACGCACACCAAGGGTATTATATGAACTCTATCATATAGGCTACTCCATGGTCATACATAATGTATCAATAGCAACAAAATTGCGTATCGCGTCTTTTATTTCACAGAAAAAAGAAACATCCCATAGCTCATCAAGCACGATAAACATCAAAATATATATCTTAAAATGATTGGATAGTATTACAGAATTCTCAAATTGTTAAGAAAAATTGACTCAATAGTAATGAAGAGATGAGGAATGTTCATTATTAACTTTTTCATAGGCTTAGAAATCTATTTGAGAGCAGTAAGAAGCCTCGACAAAAGTCTACATCGAACCCCAGAATTCGACACAAAAGCTTCATCGAAATCCTTAATTCGACTAAATCAAAACTGATTAAATTTTATGTATACTTATATAATGAAAAAAGAGAGAGAGGCAGACAAAATACATTATCTTTTGATCTCATTGTGAATGTCGAGATTTCTGTAAAAATTATTCAATTCAAGGATGGAACGAATGAAAAAGCTTCAATTGTAATTTTGAAGCTGAGTGATCAAATCGAAATTCACTTTTGGCGTTTAATTTCATCCAAGTTATTAATTTTACGCTACTTAGAAGATATTGAAGAATTTATGGATGAACAGTGAGAATTTCAATTTGCGTGTTTTATAGTGAGGACAGAATTGCATATTCACTATAAACAAAAAATATCAGAAACCGGACGAGAATTGGTAGCAATGTTGGGGACACTTTTTTATCATTTAACATGAATTGAATTAGTGGTTCTATATACATACAATGGGGTAGATGCGAACCTAGAAGAAGGTGGCGGTTAGAAGTTCTAATATAAAGATCGATTTATTCATTCATAGTACAGGGAATGAAGCTCAAAAAAAGGTAAAACCTCGCAATTTTTTCGTCCAGCATGGATTGACTTGTAATTTCAACAGGAGGTAGGTGATAGCCCAAGGTCCAAAATCTATATCGAACCGAAGGGCGCTAACGGTTTTTAGGGGTGAAAACTACCCTTGTTTGTCAAAAATCATAAAATAACATTTTAAACCTGAAAATTGGTAAGGTTGGGTGTGGATAAGTTGAATAATGATCGTTTTGAGCTTTGGAATACAATTTCATCTTATTTCAACCCTCAAAAAGCAGCCCCTGTTACAGATTAATGTAAAAAAAATCACGAATCCTTAAAAAATGATTTCGCCTCTGATTGATTTGCATAAAAATTTGGGATTAGTCTCAACTCACCCTCTGCTTTATATATCATGTCATGCCGACGAACCCTGATTGTTTCTTAGGGGTGAAAACTACCCCTAAATGTCAAAAATTAAAAAATAGCACTATAAATCTTAAGATAGGTGAAAATTGGTTTGAATTAGTAAAATGATGAATTTGTTACATTTCAAAATACAATTTTATACTTTTTCAACCCTTAAAAATCAACTGTTATTAGTGTTATATGTAAAAAAAAAAATTTTGCAAGAGAAAAATAATTAATGCTAATAGGGATTTGCTCAATAATTCTGTTGTAAAAAAAAATGTGTCACGTGCATTAAGTAACTTTTCAACCTTTAAAAACCACCCTCCACAACATTGCAATTTTTATAAACTATTGTAATAGATATAAATTGAAAAAAATAAACCGGTTTTGTACATTATTATGCTTCCAAGTGTACTATTATACTATACTATTGGAATTTTTTGAAAAAAAATCGATTGGTTTTTTTAACGTATTTCCTTCATTTTTGATGATGAAAAGTTTATTCAAAAACGATTTTGTAGGGTTCTTCAAGAACTACAAGGATCTGTAAGTTAAATCTCTTTAGACCCTTTCGTTTTTAAATGGGGTGAGTTTAAAGGGCTAAAAAAAGGTGGTGCTCGTGCGTAAATAGACGTTTTAAACGGCTATATCTCGTCAAATATTAACTGTACAAAAAATCTTTGTCAAAAAAACAGCTACAATTTCGTTTTTTAACTTTGCTTGTACCTGAATTTTAAATTGGTCAAATAACTTCTTGGACATATTAACCATACATGTACAAAGAGAATTGCACAAGGGTCAAGATCAATTTTTATTAGGGGGGTAGTTAGGGGGTTGTTTTCACCGATTTTTCTGTATAAAAAATTCAGTACCTACTGACATTATTTTTCTCATAATTCACTCAATTTTGATGCAACAGACCTTTTTTTTTAAAGAAAGGTCTAATTATGCTTTTTGAAAAAGATTCCATGAGTTTCTTACGAAAAATGTATCATTTTTCCGGTATTTGACTTTGAATCTATCACATTTTGCATTTGGGAAAAAAAGCTAATCATTGATGGGCCATATCTCGGTTCCTATTGGTTTTAGAAAAATTATAAAAAAAAGGGTTTTGCTTGTTTTTTTAAAAGCTACAATTTTGTTTTCCATAGTTTTTTTTGATAAAATGCATAATTTTCGAGTTATCCACGAAAAACCTATCAAAATGTTGATTTTTTTCCTTTAAAAAGCGTTACTTTCAATCGCGAATAACTTAGAGAATATTGAATTTACAAAAAAAAGGAATATAACATTTTTTGCTTAGAATCACTTTTTCAATCGATTCCTGTGGTTAAGATGTAATAAAAAATTTTCACCCCCGAGATGGGGTGGCAACCACCACCAAGGCTTTAGCGCCCTTCGGTTCGATATAGATTTTGATCCTTGGGCTATCACCTACCTTTTGTTAAAATTTCAAGTCAATCCATGCTGGACGAAAAAATTGCCAGGTGAAATACTTTATTCCCTGTACTATCATATATGTCGTGCTCAACTTGTTGTAGGTGCGAGAGCATGAAGAAATTATCAAGAATGAGATTCCGATTGGTATTTTGAAGGAAAGACCTCGCACTCTTAATAGCAGACACTCTATACAACGATTGCGGACACATAACTTAGTTACCAAAGGATATAAGGTCTGTTCCAACCACAATCAGAAACGATCAGTAATCAGTAATGAAAATTACACGAAAGCAAACTCGTTGTTTGCTATGACCAGTTATTCTCTGACCGGCTTTGACAGTTTCTGACTGCGGTTGAAACAAGCCTATAATTTCTCCAAAAATAACCTCCAAGTGCGGACAAGTTTTCAAGAGAACAGGTATTAAAATGTTTCAGGTTGAATGGTTTCTGTAAGATAGGGTGAGGTTTTCCCATCAATTCTCTTTTTGGTATTTTCGATGTTCATGAAAATATGTGAAGTACAGGAAATGAGATCTTTTGGCTAATAATTCTCCCACCCAGCTTGGATTTACTTGGAATTTTCATTGAAGGTAGGAAATGTCCCAAGAATTATTTTTTCTACTAACGTGCGGAAAGTGAATCATTTCCGCACTAAAAAGCGTGCGGAAAGAGTTACTTTTCCGCACTAGTGCGGAAAGTAAATTTATTGACATTTGAGGAATATACTGACATTTGAATATTCAAAATATGTATTTTGTATATCCAAGTTTACCAAATGACTGAAAAATTAAGAAATTTATTATAATTTTGCTATAATTTTCAATAAAGAAAACAACTTATTTTTCAATCATTTTTTAATGGCCCTGGTATAAGCCTCATCAAATGAATGTCAAATAATAATAATTAATTTGTTAATATGCATTTAATAAGAAATGTATCTTTATGTTAACTTTTGGGTTATTTTTCGCATGCTAGTAGAAAAAATAGTGTACCTAACACGTGCGTAAAGTGAATTTTCCGCACGCGATTGCTGGCCGAACTCGCTAAAGCGTCGTTCGGCCATCTGCAATGGCGTGCGGAAAAGTATCACTTTCCGCACTTGTTAGGTAAACTACTATTATATATCATGCCCCTGTACGTTGAAACCTTTGCAGTGGACATTTTTTCATCACATTTTACGTAAAACTGATATTTTGCGTGCTTTTGGCGGTTGAAAATATTTTTTTTCCGAGTTCTTGAAGGAATTTTAGCGATTAACTCGAAAAATATGCATTCTATCAGAAAACTGGAGGGTTAAATTGGTGCTTTGGAAAAACGAACAAGATTCATATTAAGCTTCAACAAGGGTCGATTTTGTGATTTGTTACAATAGAGTAAACGCATATTCCATATTTTGCTTAGATATTAATAATTCATAACAGTAAATTTCATATCAAAAATAACTGATAATAGGAAATAAAACAGTTTCCATTGGAAATTACTTCCAAATTTTAAAATAAAATTCAAATGCCATTGCAGTTGCCGACCAACACCCGAAGATTTCCGAACGCTACCGATAATACGTGTGATGTCATACCATGTGATTACTTTTGTCAATATGGCCGGTATTGCATTAGGTTCTGTGTGGTTTTGTGTTTATATTGCATTTTAATTAACTATTAATGGCTTCATCGACGTAAAAATATCATTTATATGTTTGTTTGAGACCATTACGTGTTTGTGAGTGCTTTTTTTTATTTTTAAAAGTCAACGTAAAGTGGAAAGTGTACATAAATATTCGATATTTCCGATGATATTTTGAAACTTTCAGAAAAAAATATTTCATTTACTAGTTCAGTGTTCAGTGACGATTCTTTCATATTTTGTGAGTGAAGATATGGCTAAACGCACAAACCGATAACTTGCCCAAAGTAGACTCATTTATGCTGCTTGAATTTATGAACCCAAGTCGAACAGCTGCTTTAATGCAGAGGAAATAAGAGAAGTTAAAGCATTAACGTGAGTACGATTTAAACAATGTATTATATATAATATTTCTGCACATTTTCAGTGGAAACTTAATGTGTGTTCGTAAGAAAATAATGTTTTTATGGATGATTCCTAGACATATAGGTACATAACCTTAAACAATTCAAGAAGAAAAATTACCAACCGTACTTACATTAAAATGGTCTTCACAAACAAAAGCAGTAGTATTTGTCGAAATATCGTCTTTGTTTCGACGCATAGCTTGCAACCACAATGCCTCTCTCATAAGTGCATTTTTGCTTGCGCCACTAGGCAAAGTAACAAATATTTTGTCATGAGTTTTAATAGTCGTTGATTTACACTCTGCAATACTTGTAATACAAAGTTTTTCTTTCGGCTTTATCCAGTTTTGAAGCTTTCAGAAACAAATTAGGTCACAAGAACTCAGAGCGTGATACACGAATATGAACGTAAGCAAATGACGTCACTCCATGGAGTAGTCATCTTTATGACGTAAAGCGCGTTTTGACGGTCTTTTAAATTTTATGATTTTTAAAGTCATTTTGAAAGTGAGATTTATATTTCTTTGGAAAAATAGGCATGCAAGGTGTTAGGAGACCTGATAAAGCGTCAATTCTCACCAATAGCAAAGTTTATATGCTTGTACCCTATTAGGCAAAAATCGTATAACGGCACGATATAGAAAATGAAATAGAAGGGTGAAATAAATCAAATCCCAAGTTTTCATGCAAATAGATTCTGGGCGAAAAAAGTGCGTAGTTTTGCCACTTTTTGAGCTCAACTTCCTAGCCTATTACTTGTTACTTGATATTTTTCACAAATTTTATTGCTTCTCAAGTAGCTTGGTATGTCTATCTCAACACAACACGAAATCACTGGAAGTTAAAAGCTTTCATTCAAAATTTAATGACAAAAAAATTATGAATTTCAAGATTTTCATTTTCATTGGTTTTGCCAAAATGCCTAGTGTTCCATCGAAGGGAAAATCAATGTTTACTCATGTTATTTTCTTTTTGAAATATGAAAATGGGAAGCTGCATAAAAAAAATTTGAAAATGTTCGCAGAAATTATACGAAATTTAAGTTATTCAGTTTCAGCTTTTTCTGTATGCTATTCGCTCTAGTAAAACGAAACTCTATTGAAGCTAGCGGTCGACTAGTGGTAGAGAATCAGAGAATCGCAGCGAGCTACATCCAAAGTTCACTTCTACAAATGGAATTAAACGCCGAAATAGTTCGTATCAGTGTTAGGGCGTGTCTGAGGGTCTAACTAGATGAACCTCCAGGCGAACACCGCTAACTTTGCACTTTGATGCGCATTTTACCATCAAATGGCATTAGATCAAGTCCTTTAACCCTCTTGGTCGGTCTCCGTTGTTAGAATACTTTTGGTCACAATTCGACTATACATAATATATTCTCAACCTCAGTGTTGGGTGATAAAGTTGAAACTTGTTGAAGTTGATTGAAAAATTTCCAATATTACAGTGTGTTTTTAAAAACATTGTACTGATTGAAGTATCCTGTTCCTAGAAAAACTGTGGTTTGTGAGGAAAAAGAAAAACAGAATCCAAATTACCTATTCACTATAATGTGAAGACTTGAGACTGTACAACAAAACAAAACAATTAGAAAACGTTGTCAAACATTTACAGAAATGTAGAGAAACATTGATAAAAATGGAGAGAATTGACGAAATTCAACTTGACTTAAGAATTAATAGTAAAAAATCGAACAAAAATGGAGAATCAGATTCAGCTAAGATTGGTCTAAATCAACAAGAGTTTACATCACTCTGCCAGAACCTAAGAAGAGTGAATAAAAGACAGATATTGTGAAAAAAATTGATAAAACTTCACTCAAATTACCAGAAGTTGACGAAGGGAATAGAGCAATTATTTTTTTGAGAAAGATTAACAAAATGATAATGAAAATCAACTAAACCAAGTTTACAAAAAATAACAATCTGGCATTTACTGATGATTATTGATAGCTGATAACTGATATCCAATGAAAATGGTCGAAGATTGTGTTTAAATGTTCTAAAAAATTGCCGAAAATCCACAGAGCACGGCAAAATAAATAAGAATCAAAACAAATTTACAAAAATTGGCATCATTACCAAAAGTTGGAATAAATTGACAAAAACTTACTAAAATTTGTAGGACAGCTGTTTACGTCCCAAGGAAATACAGAGTCTCTCAGATGG
>CAJUYG010001175.1:5344-33518 GCA_910591675.1 Galerucella calmariensis
ATTATTATTATTATTATTATTATTATTATTATTATTATTATTATTATATTATTATTATTATTATTATTATTATATCTGATGCTCCAGATTCGGACTTGGCTTATACTATATTTTCAATAGCGCCTTTTATAATATATTTTTATCATATTGATAGCACGATTTCAGGTAAGAGATCCTAAGGCCGGTCGTCCTTTGGATGCGTTTTCGTCCGAATTATTTTCGTCAGAAATCGGATGAATAATTTCGTCAGATTTCGCATAGTGGTATCGTCCACTAGACAAGTTTTCGCATTGTACGAAGTCATTTTTATATAGAAGCTACTATATAGTTATTAATAAATATGGATGATTTTCTTTTGGAAAATAGTTATCTTGTTAGAAGGCGATTAAAATTGAAAAGAAAAAAGTGTTGGGTTAATGTTGGGTTACCCGTAAAATTCATTTCAACTGCCACTTCTTGCCACAATTTTCTTTGTATGTCTCTGATGTGATATGATTTGTCGGTCATATCCCACAGAGGCTTTCTTTCATGAACTAAAGTAATTAATTTTTCAACATCCATCTCGGTCTGTAACAAATCCAACAAATTGACTATCAACTCGTCATAACAACTGCGAACAATCCCATTTGTTTCGGATAGATCGCACATCGCATGTTTACGTCCGAATTTGTACGAAGCAGTTCGGACGCAGTGTACGAGCTTCAATAGGTTTCAATGGAACGGGATGATTCGCACGTCTTCGTCCGATTTCTGACGAAGATAATTCGGACGAAAACGCATCCAAAGGACGACCGGCCTTAAACCGCGAGACATTTCAATTCAGGCCGGATAAAATATATTAATTGTATCTCCAAAAGCGAATAAATATGGACAATAAGAAGGATATTCAAACGTGGGAACCTAAAACCTGAATATAAAAATTACGAATTATAAAACTGCACAAATCTAAATTTAAAAAATATGTATTTGACGAAATAGCGTCAGAAAGTAGAATAACTTCGCTACGATTACAACCATACCACTGCGAACTCAATGCTGTTGAACTTATATGAGCGCAAATGAGGGTGACGTAGCACGAAACAATGAAACTTATGAGTTAGAAGACCTACATTAATAACTGCAAAACTCTTTGTCAAAAGTGCAGAGAACTGGAAAAAAGCTGTGAGCCATACGCACAAAGAAGAACAGAACATGTGGCAACTGGACAATATCATGGATGGAACCGTTGAATCTATAACAATTATTGTTGGAGTTTAAGATTCGACATATTCTGATGAAATGAAATTTTGATATGGTAGATCATCTGCAAGCTCTTTACGGCTACAAATAATTCTTATGTAGAGCTTACTAATTAATTAAATCTGGGTTCTAAATCTTACCCAACTACCCTGCACTGTCACGGCAAATTTATCACTTCTAAATATGTTTGAATGGTAATGGTATTAGGGTTCTATTGTCCTTGCTACCTGCGGTTCACTATAGAGGAAATCTAGCGAAATCTGCTAACTGAACCCTTATTATAAATTCTATATTTTAGTTAACTCGAAGATTTTTGTGAGCTCTGCAGCGCTTATGTACTAGCCGCCACTGGTAAAATGAGGCTAGAAGATTGTCTTATTTTTAACCATGCGTTAAAATTTAACATTTGCTTACAGAACTTCTTCTATAGTATGATTTTAACTGCGGGAGGGATATAACTATGACTCCGAAATTATGGCATTTGGGTATTAGGAATATCACATGAAAAATAATTAGTACTCTTAAGGATCTTCAAAGGCAAAGGTATAAAGGGTTCACTCATAAGTTCATTATTATTCCGAAAAAAAGAAAGATCTGACGACAATGTAAATGCCACAAAAATATCAGGAGCGGGTAAACATACAACACGGCTCCTTCAACTACGCATAATTCAAGACTTTACCAAATTTAGGAGTAACATAACAATATTGAAATAAATAAGTAAATATCAGAAATATAAAATTAAAAAAAAACAAGAAAACCCAGGCCCAAACCCGGTTGATCAAAGTGTAACTATGTATAGAAATATCAGAAAATGAGAAATAAAAAACCAAGCACCTAACCGGGCTTCGAACATACGACCTCTGAGTTGTGAGCTCAATACCCTACCAACGTTAATCAGCTCACATTCAGTCACATCGAATAGAATGTTAAAGGCTGCTTGGACGCATGCGCACCTCAGGTACTAAATTTGACGTGGTGGGTGGAGCCGTGTTGTATGTTTACCCGCTCCTAAAATATCGACCATATCACAAAATAGTTGCAAACCATAATCTATCAAAACTCACTCTGTATGGTTAACGTTAAGAGGTAATAGACATCAATCGTATAGCGTTCGATCTTCCGTGAACACGGGTCAAACAGTTATTAGTATGTTTTTTAAAGGGGTGAACTAATTTCGTTTATTTGAATTTTCACAGTTTGAAGACTTTTACTAGTCGAAATTAGCGACATATTTAAAAGAATTTCATATTCGAAATGGCTGTACGGCGGTTAAACACAAAATGTCGAGAGTATAAAAGAGGAAATGAAAGTCGCCAAAAGAACAATACCACCACAAATTATACTAAAAACTTGGAAGAGTATAAAACGACAGGGTACAAAAGAGTTAAAAACAACCGACCGAGTAGGAAAAACGTCGTAACTAAAATGTCGTATGAATACGACTTTATGTACAGTGACAATCTAGAGAATTGGGAAAGCCACAAGTTGAATTTTAATCTTAACCTTAGCTTGAATTAAACTCTCTTTGCGGTTTCCGCATGACTATTTTCTCTAGTTTTTGACTTGAGGGAGTTTCTTTCTCCTCAAGAGCCTTTATTTAATGGAATTGAAGCACATAATTACAATCTGTATATCTTAATGTCTTTAGAACTTCCTATCTAATAAGATTATTCAATTTGTTCCACTTGAAATGATTATATGAAATGTATGTCAATTGAAACGTATTATTTTTTGTTCCGAAATTGGAGAGAACGAAATTACAGGGTTTATAACTTCAACACTATATGTCTTATTTTTTTTGGCATTGGCAGAGCCAACAGGTCATTTATTTATATGTAACATTAAAACATTTTTGAAAAGTACCTAAAATTTCTGGAGCTGTGAAGTTGACAATTATTGCTTCTTATAGCCAACTGAGATGCTGAATTTCTCTATTAGCGGTTGATACTTTTTTTCTATTATTAACCTAGTTCAAAGATGGACAAATTCAAATATTTTGAGAATCCAGGGATAGTAGTTTAACAAAAACTTGTGCAACAAAATTTTGTATACCCAGGCCAGGGGATTGTCTTTAACACATTGAAATTACCTAGGTATCAAGTTTACATAGTTTAAAAAAAATAATTTAAATTTAATTTGAAATTCGCGTTCTGCCAAAAGTGACTGATGTCATAAAGAGGACGTTCATAATCTATGGATTAGGTAAGGAGCGAAAACAGACAGTGTACTTGTCAGTCAGACGACGGGGTAAGCGCTTCTCGTGGTGCGTTTGAGAACGCTGTGGTGTAATGTGAAAAATATATTAAAAGTCTCATGAACGCTCACTTTGTACCCAAGTATAACTTTTACAATCACAATGTTGTATTGTGAACGCTGTAACTTGTTTTTTCTTCAATTGCGTATGTGTTCAAAGTGTAACATAACCCACGTTTTGTAAAATTTTCAGATGTGGTCGTATAATTGGTTTCGTTAACTCGTTGCACTTGATATTGGTGATTATAAACTATAGGAATAATGGTATTTTATTGCTGTGTGTTTAAATTGTAATAGTAACAATAAAGTAGTTCATTTGCACCGTTTTCCCTTTAAAGACTATTTGGTAAGAAATATTTTAGCATTGAAATAGTGTATAACGTCATTTTTTGGAATTTTAGTTCTTTACGTCAGGTTAGGTTTGAGCGACCGGGGGTCGCGACGCAAAAGATCAGACCGTTACGTGACGTTATGTTGCGTTGCTTCGTTATGTGCCTTGCTTGCGTGCGTGTGCTCTCTCCTGAGTCTCTCTCGTTTACGAAGCAGCGATTCATATTCTTCGGCCGGGATTCGAACCCGGGGAGCCCGCGTAGCAGGCGAGCATTCTACCACTGAACCACCGATGCTACATTAAAATTCTATACAAAGCTGGTATTCGCAGTGCTGGTGATCTACTTAAATTTGTTCGGATGCATTTTTACTATTATTTCCATAATTTTTTTTGCGCGATTGATCTTTTTTGTTTATTTACAGCATCGGTTGTCGGGACGGTAGGTTGTGTTTACTGGTTTCTAAGTTTAACACGTCGGTAAGTGATTCACTTACCGTTCAAACGTCGAAAAGCAATAAATAACAATTTCACCAAAATGCAAAATATATTTTAAACTGATCGAGAAGTATAAATGTTACTTTTGACATTTCGTTCATTTCGAAGAAATTTAAATGATTTGATTCGGGACTTATTTCAAAACGATCTCGCCAAAAATGATATAAGCATCTCGAACGTTAAGGGTAATTACAACGTTTGCTGTAGATTTCTCTCGTGAAATTGGACAAAATGATATGAGGATTAAGGGGTCTAGCACATTTACTTTTTGAAATACAGGGTGTTGAAATTTTGAAAACTTGAATGTTTTAATTCGATAACTTTAAAATGGATGGATAAATTGATTTGACATTTGGCAGGTTGGTTTTAAATGTAAAAGGGCATATTTTGATAGTTTGTACAACTAGTGTGGATATGATGGCCATATCGCACGAGAACGAAGTTTGAGCACGATGCCGTAAGCGTAGTGCTCAATCGTTCAAGTGCGATATGGACAATCCACACGAGTCGAAAAGCATATTTTTTCTACGACCCACTTAAGGAAAAATCTAGGAAATAAAAATTTCTATAAACTGTAATATAACTTCAAATTGAAAGTTTAACAATTCAATTTTATGTTTCCACTAATTTTTTTGTGGTAAACGTACAGTTCTTGAATGTCCAATTTGTATATTGCTACGGTTTCTCTTTTTAAATATACGATGCTGTTATAAGTAGATGTTGCCAGTCGGACTCCCTCATGAAACCATTATCTATAATAATGAATATTCTGCTAAATATTTCAAACGTCTACCTGTTGTCGTTATTAATGTCAAGCAGAAAAATTATTCAAAAATTAAATTAACAATAAAAATAAACTTCTTCACAGGGAATCGAACCCGGGTCTACGCGTGAGAGTCTGGTTTGCTTACTACTGGACCACCGAGGAATATGCAAATTGTCTATCTATAACGTCAACTGTATAATTTTTGCTTAAAAGGAACTAAAGTTCCTACCACGTGTCCCGCGACACGTTCTACCTTTTTTATTTTTATCCTTAATTTGGCTAGTAGTTGAAAAAATTGTATATACACCACGATAGTAAAGACATTTATAAACCTTTTTGGAGCTCGGTTAAAAATAATAGTCTTTGACACCTTGGTGTATAATATACTATATTTTTTTAGTAAATCCACTGAAAATGAGTAAATATGATAATAATGAACTGTTCGGGTGTTAAAGGCAAAAATTCAGAGCAGTAGCTTACTGGAGGTATGAAGTGAGGTAAAGTTATAATTAGGACTGTCAGATTCGTATTTTGTGGAGTCGATATAGGCGGAGTAGTTTGACAATAATTTTTTTCTCTGGTCGCAAAAAACAACCAACACTAACTACAACTTGTAACTGAAATTTTTGAAAAGTTAAAACTTTGTTTTCACCACCACCAATCAATTTAGGAGGAAAATTTTTCTCATAAGAACCAATTTTGGTCAAAAAAGCAATTAGTATCATGAAGATAGATTCCAATTGTGTTTTTAATTGCTTGAAAACCCTACAAAAGCTGAACAGTCCTTAGAATCAACCACTCAGGAGAGCTTAAGAAGAGTTTCAACTACCAGCAACCCTAACCATTACATGACGATCCTGCCATTAAATGAAAAAATCGTTGTGCAATCTGTAAAACTAAACACGATAGTTACAATTTAATAGACTATGAGCCCATGGGGAAAAAAGTGTCGCGATTTGAAACAGCAGCAAACCCATTCAGAACGATAGTTTATCATGTCACCATCGGTTCCAGCACTATAGCGAACATTTTCTCTTGTGCAGAAAAGCGCAGTGGAAAACTAAACATTTTATTTTTCACCTCCTGAAACCGTGATATGAATCTGTACGTCGCTTGTTACATTTGATAGTAGAATCATAGGAGATCGGTCCAGACTCAATGACGTTCAAAAATAATCGTTCGGAAAATCTAGGAAAATTTTCAAAAACTCTTATTTTCTACCCTCTAAAATGGTGATTTCACACTGTACGGCATTGGTTTCTGTAGATTATACAACATATAAATAAAGATTTGACAGAAGTTGTGTGAAAAGCCGTGGGAAATTGCTTCTTTTCCGAGATTTTCCTACTCAAAAAAGATCATCTGGAACGACATCTAGTGCAATAGGTTCCTTTTAGAATAAAATACCTAATATAAAAAAATAATGTCGTAGAAAAATAATAGTGTGGATAGTCAAAAAACAAAACTTTCCAAAAATGTATGTACTACCTACAACTGTTAGCTTTAGCATACGATTATTTTCACGCAGGAAATCTCATATATCTCTATAAAAAAAATCTCTATAAAAATTAATAGCATTTGCTGCTGTTTCAAATCGCGACACTTTTTTCCCCATGGGCTCATAGTCTATAAGACATGTTCATACACCGTTCGAGACTGACAGATGAACTCTTCAAGCTATTTTGGAAATTAGTATATCTGATTTGACACCAAACATCGAAGACATAATGAAGCTGGAACGATATCAAGTACCCATCTGGACGTCTATTCTTGAACAATGAGCGGCATAGATTTATGGCGAATGATCACATGAGGCGATCGTCGTTATATTCTTGGCCCGTGATCCGATATAATTGATCTCATGAAAATCATACGCTCCGGATCGCATGGTCCGAAATAGAGGAGCAGAGTCGAATGAATTGGCGCTTGCCTAGTAAAGAGGATTTTTAATGGAAATTTGTATATATTTGTATATAATAAGTAAATAATAACTATTTCTCTATGCATTCCGTGGTTATTCTGTCAGTTCTCTGTTTCTTTGAATCTTAAATTAATGTGCATAGAGTTGAAAAAAATAGTTTGTCGTGAGTATTAGTGGTTTTACTGGTTTTCAGTTGATTATGGACATGGAGTACTATTATTTTTGGCACGAAATGATGGAGGATTTGCGGGAGGCAGAGGAGGAAGATAGAGGTTCCAGGTTTTTATATGACCATCGCTTGGAAGCATGCCATTTGTGGGGGCACTTCTTTTGTAAGGAGTTGAACGCGACTGACTCATTTTTATTCAATTTTAATACTAATTGATTTACTAAACAGACTACCTTTTTTATTATTGATAATATAACAAATATGAAAAATAATTAATGACAGAAAATTATGACAACCGTACAAAAAAAAAGGGCAAAAATAACTAAAAAGTACTTAGATCTTTTGTATCAAATAATGCTGGCAACAAAGCAATAATTTTGAACGTTCACATGTAGGTTCAAGAATTAGTCGATTTCGATCGAAGCACCGGATTTTCAAGAATAGCCACCCTGGGTCATGGAAATAGTTGCTATACTTTTATTTATTATATAGATATAGATATATATTTTTTTAAATTTATGTTATTTTGTATATTCCGTTGAATCAAGCCGGCCTCCCGAGATAAAAATGGCAATCAAGCAAATGAGTTTGACACCCTTGTATCAGGTCATTCAAGAAATACCTTAATTCATACTTTTGTAGATGTGTCTATCAACAATTATATAAAAAACATTAGTAAGCTTGAATAACTTTGCATTTTTGATGAGACGGGTACAATTATATTTTACTATTTACAATAATTATAACCTGAACTCCACTAAGGTCAGTTGGGCAGACCGAAGTTCAAGTGAATACAGTTTTATGTAAGCTTAATAGTTAAGATATACTTACGTGAGAATAAAAAAGAAAAGTATCAACCACTCGTGTTTTAACTACCAACAACCCTAACCATTACAATATGTTATCACCTGTAATGCAACACTAGTATACAGACTAACTGGCATCGTTACTAACCAATAAAGATGGAAGATATAGAGGAAGACTATACGAATGTCGGTATATGTCTAATTTATGTTGTTTACAGCCCACTGTGCCTAAGGATTTGACACGAGAAAAATATGCCGAGTAGCGGTAGCTCGTTTTATACAATATCGAACCTTATGATTTATTTTTGTTATCGTTTTGTTTTTGCGGAAACTACGAAGAAAATAATCATACCTGAGTGTGCGGTTTATTTTTAAAATAACGACGAAAATAGAATGTTTAATTGAATAACTGAAATATTTCGATTATCCGATTGTTTTTTCTATAAATAAACGCAAATATTAAAACGGATATTTTTGGATGAAAATATTTATATCGGACAGTTATTTTACAAAATATATAGTAGAATACGTAATAAGATGATCGTGTCATTGATTGAAGTTTTATACAACTTTCCGGATGTATCGATAATAAAAGAAGAAAAATTAAAATTATAAAATATTTATTTTGGTTGATGAAAGTGTTGAAATAAATGCCCTGTTTTCTGTCTTCTTGAAAAGCACGCTATATAATAAATTAAACTAATTAAACAAACGTAACAGTGCCGTTACTATACAGGCTGGTTCGGAAGTAATAGAAGATATGCTCGTCCTCAAAATATTACTATTTGTCGCAATGTTTTGTCACATATGATTATGGACGACATTCACACACTTTTCACCACACACCTTTTTAAAATTGTTGATTTATTTAAATTTTCTTGTGAAGATGAACACAACCAATTTGACGGATGTTAAGGCTCATTCACACATGTCAGTGTACTCGGCCGAGTAAAAGGCGCGCGCATCACTAGCAGGACATTTCGTATTCACACATGCTAGTTTACTGGTATGCTTTTTTGCATGCCAGTTTAGTTGATATTTTTTTAATGTAGCGGCTTCCTAGATCTAGATCCATCGCAGTTCCAATACAAGGGTATTTAATTTGAAAACAAATTAGTGATATGAGTTATCAGGTTATAAAGTGTTGTACAGACAACTTAACAGCGGTTTTAGTTGATGAATTAGAAGACATAATGGAGGATATATTGAGTGAACAGAAACCAAATGGTAGAAGAAATAAAGTGTGGGTCAGTTCTATAAAATTAATTGTTTCTTTTTCACTCCACTTATGTTGTCCACTCATTTTATAAATTTCAACATCAACACTACCTACGAAACGTCAACAAGAAACGTGCTAGTAGATGTTTACACTTGCTAGTACACTGGTGCTTTGGAACCCCCACTCTTCACTAGCACGAAAAAGTAGAGCTGTGTCCGAGTGAACTCGCAAGCCAGCGCACTAGCACCAGTGACTGTTTACACATACGAAATGTCCTGCTAGTAGGCGCGCGCCTTTTACTCGGCCGAGTACACTGGCATGTGTGAATGATAGGTTAACTCGATCGGCGTTCGTCACTCTTCGTCTTTTTAAACTCTAGCTACTCCCGCGCCAACTGCCATTCACTGCTCACCACTGGACACTTTTTCAACATTTTTCCTTTACAAATGTGCTCCTTATATCTAGTATCCATGGTTTTAAACTGTCAATGGTTGTCAAATTTATGACTTTGAAGGATTAAATACTGAGAGTGTACAATTTATAGACAACAGCCATCTGGCGCGTTTACCAATCAGTTCCCCAATGTTAGTGGCTGGATGTGAGCGGATGCAATAGTTTGCTAATCCGTAGCATAGATATGGATAGTATCTCATCAACATAGTAATGGTTCACAAGGAGAATGGTATTTCAAGGTTAGGAATATGGTAGAGATCCATGGATCTATCCTGATTGAATTTCTTTTCCAAAAACCTTTTAATCTGGGTCATAAAAAATACCATTAATAAAAACGAATGATATTTGACTAGTTTAGTGCATTAATAACGATTTTATTCAACTCTCTTCTTAAAACTATCAAATTCATTCACGATTTCATTTAGAATCTTACTCCTTAACGTTCGTGAGATTACTCAGAGTCCTAGACTAATCTCACTGCTGAAAATTAGTTTTGAAACTTGAACCGTCCTTATTCAAGTTACAGTCTCATTATAACGGTCCCCGTCTCACCCTAAACATGACTGCAGTTCAGATTATTCATGCTGCAGTAATTATGCACTATGATTAAATATCTGTAATGTGAAATAGAGCACGTTAGTCATCCACGAATTAGTACTCAGTTATCGGGCACGTTTCTTCAGACTGTCCCGATATTGGATGGAAGTCAAACAGTTAGAAACTATGAATTTTATGTCATAGAAACATACATCAATTTCAACAACCGCACCAGAAGTAATTGTGAATAATAGGAAAAATGGGAAGAGTTCGTGAACAGAGTAACTACATTACTAAGTGGTAGAGTAGAGAGGAAGAGCTTCAAGATTATGTATAGTAAAAGTTGTGGAAAAGATCTAAAAAGCATTTTTCACCACAGCGGCGAATCGAACCCCCATACTTCAGGTTTCATTTCTAAATTTTCTATGCTTCTACCCGTATCTCCTACGCTGTTAGATGTATTCGATAGTGGTATGGAAATGAAGTTCGACTTTTTGAAACATAACCATCCGTTTTTTAATTAGACCAGACCGAATTTGAGAAAATTGAAAGTGCATTTGAACATATTTTTCAACGACCTTTCCAAATCTGTAATTATTTACTATGAACGCTATTTGGTGAAAAAGTTAGCTAGCGTTTGACAGTTTTGTACAGAAATCCCTATGTCGCATCATATGAATAACACAGTGTATATTATCAGCCCTATGGGGATATCCTGGATATTTTTTTCCCATTTAGGATCAGTATAACTGTGCAATGATATAGGAAACCAAGGAAAACTAAATCTGCTGATCTTTACAAGTGTTACTAAAGAAGTCAATTTAATAGTAAGAGTTGCCTAGATTTATCTGTTCATTGACGACTCAATATTGTGGATCTCTTAAGCGTCTTCTGGAAATCTAGTTCTTGTTTTCTATCACGAATATGTAGTACCTACTTCTAGCTCTGTGTTAGGTGTTAATGATTGATTGGTGTCAAGTAGATGTTTCGCATAATTTGATTTATCTGGTTGTTTCAATCTGTATGCCCGTCAGTGTTCATTGTGTCTAATTTCGAAATTTCGAATGGTTTGACCGATATGCACAGCATTACATTCTGAACATTTATACAATGCTATTCAAAAGCCCCCCCCTCGTATCTTTTGAACGGCTACACTTACATTAATAAAATTTGGAGGGTAAAAATAAAGTGTTCAACTTCTCTACGAATGGTAACAAGTGACGTAATAGTAATAGATGACGTCACAGTGCCAGTCTGGCCAATAATTTTAAATAGAACCGTATGGCAAGTGATATCTCGTTTGAAAGACATTGACATTGGCTACATAGCCATATCAATTTTGTTTGGGTTTAAACTAATTTTGACGGATAAATTAAATAAATACCAATTTCACATCGGAATATTGAAGATTTTTCAGTCCGACTCTGGTTAGTTGTCAAAAAAATGACGTTTTTAATTCAATAGTATTTGTTGCTTTGCAAAGTTTTTCTGAACAGCTTAAATATTTAATTTTATTATTGTTTAACGAGACGTTTAAGAGTTTACATAGGTAAAATGGTACATACTCAAGCCGACAAAGTAGCAGCTATCTTAATAATTGGTGAATCTAGAGAGAATCTCCATGAAGCGGAACGTTTATTTAATGAGAGATACCCAGATCGCCCTATCTCGAGAACTTATTTGAGGGAGCTTCTTCACAAGTTTGAAGCAACAGGTAGTGTTCAAGATGCCAAACGATCTGGTCGACCAACATTTAGTGATGATAAAAAAATTGATATAGTTGCTGAAATGGTAGTAAACCCTACTTCACGTCTAGACTTCACGTATATCTGTGAAGTAAGTAAAAGTACAGTACAGAGCTAAAAATAAATTTCATCCATACAAGTTAAAAATGGTGCACCACCTTTCGGATGACGACCCCGACAGAAAACTCGAATTCTGTGAATGTATGACAAATAAAATTATTCAAAACCCACATTACACAAAATCAATTTGTTTTATTGACGAAAGTACTGTTTGTCTCAATGGAAATGTGAATACACAAAATGTAAGGTGGAGTGACACAAATCCTCACACCTTTCGTGAACAGCATACCCAATTTCCAGAAAAATTCAATGTTTGGGCAGGTATTTTGGGAAACCACATAGTTGGTCCTGTCTTCCCAAATTCAAATTTAAGCGGTGAAGTGTATCTGGAGATGTTACAAAATGCAATTGAGCCGTTAATTCTTGAAATTCTGGAAGATAATTCAGATGAATTCGGCCATCTGGAAATAACATTTCAACAAGATGGTGCTTCTGCACATTATTATGGTGCATTAAGACGTTACCTGGATGAAAAATATCGAGGTAGATGGATCGGCCGGTGAGGTCCTATAGAATGGCCACCTCGGTCACCAGATCTGACACCATTAGATTTTTTCTATGGGGCTACTTGAAATCTAAGGTTTATACTACGGCACCAGATAGCATTGGCGTTTTGGAAGAAATAATTATTGAAGAATGCAATGCAATTTCCGCTGACACATTCGAACGAGTACGACAAGAGTTAACTAATAGGATGTATTACTGTCAGGAAGTAGACGGAGCACATTTCGAATATTTGCTATAATAATCCATTGTTAATATTCGATTAATTAAATTTAAAAAAATAATTTTAATAATTTTGGTATTTTTTCAATTTATCCGTCAAAATTAGTTTAAACCCAAACAAAATTAATATGGTTATGTAGCCAATGTCAATGCCTTTCAAACGAGATATCTGCACTTGCCATAAGGTCCTATTTAAAATCATTGGCCAGAGTGGCACTGTGACGTCATCTATTACTATTACGTCACCTGTTACCATTCGTAGAGAAGTTGAGAACACTTTATTTTCACCCTCCAAATTTTATTAATGTAAGTGTAGCAGTTCAAAAGATACGAGGGGGGGAGGGGACTTTTGAATAGCACTGTATATCCCAGACTTTCTTGATGATGATATTTTTGTTTTCACATTCAACAATTTTTTCACCTGCATTGCTTTCACATTTAAAAAAAGTTGTATTTTTTGCTGAAGATATTATATTTCAGATATTATTAGAAATATTACCATCATAAGTGATGGTTTTGTAATTTTTTATCTCTTCAGTTTTTTCAGAAAATATCAGTTATAAAGCCAGTTTTTCTTCTTTTTTAATAATTGATTCATTCATTACATGGATAACCGTTGGATATGAATATTTATTTATTTATATTGATTTCTCCATCAAAATTATATTTGTTAAGAATACTCTACGTATCGTTGAATTATATGCTGCTTATTTATTATTTATTCCTTTATGATTCAATCTATATTTACAAATTTAAGAAAAAAACGTAATTATTTCAACCTGCAGCTAATTTCTAATAACAGATATTTCCACACTCCAAAAACAGCTACTGCTTATACACATCAACTACCGAGCTTTATTTTAATCTGTATCAATAAATTTCTCCTGTCAGTTGTGGTGTGAAAAAATTAGCATAATATTAAGACTAGAATTCAAAGTGGGTTCGTTAGTACCGGTGCGTCTATCATCCATAATGTTTAGAACACGCTGAAACAAGTAATTTAAAGCCTAATAAACAACTACTGAAATTCTTCGATGTTTATCGATTTGAACAAGACGTGAGGTTTTTTGCATTTTTATTCGACGCAAGTTAATGAATGAAAATTATTTTAAACAAAACGTAAATAAAGTGTGGAGTCGTGAATGAAAAGTAGATCCGTCTTATTTACATATTTATAAAAATGTGTAGTACGAGGTGAGGTTAATGGTTGAGTTATAATTATAATTTTTTTGTTTTCAAATGGATTGAATGAAAATATGTGACGTACCTACACTGTTCGCAAATATGGGGTTTATATTGAAAAGTATTAACTGTGTTTAGGGTTCCGTACCCAGAAGGTAAAAATTGGACCCTGTTACTAAGACGCTGTCCACCCGCCTGTCTGTCTGTATCTCATGAACCGTTATAGCTAGACAGTAGATATTTTCACAAATAATGTATTTCTGTTGCCATATAACAACAAATACTAAAAACAGAATAAGTCAAACATTTAAAAATTACGTTTTTGTTCCATGTTGATACATTAACAAATAGCTGTCGCCGTGGTTAGAGCGCCTTTCTAGTAAACGGGAGATCGCGAGTTCCAATCTCCCTGCGGCCTCTTGTTCTTTTTCCGTTCGTTCCGAGGTTCGTTCCATAATGCTATTGGAACAACTTTCTTATTTTAGACAATATTTTTTTTTATATTTCATAACAATAGATTTAGTCAGTTTTCAGTCGCGATTTGTCTAACATTACACAGGGTGTCGAGAAACTCTCCTGCCAAACGTAAACTACAGTTACTAGGGGTGATTTTAAGTCGATTTATCTCAAATTACCTTTATCCGAAAATGCTTCCTAAGAGAGCTACAGCCCTTTGAAGAAGACGTCCTTATATGAGTTTTCTCCAAATTATTCAACAACACTTTTTATTGCGAAATTTGTCAAAAATCTGTCAAAATTATGTTTTACTACTTTTTTACACATACCTCGCGATATTTCCGGAACTGAACAAGATATTTTCAACTTTTTTTTTAATCGGCAGAAAGAACAAAAGCGAAGATTACTGCGTTAGTTTCATTAGTGTATAAAACCTAGTTTTTTTGTAAAATTAGAGAAAACCATTATTTTCACTATTTTCAGTGATCGAGAAACTTTTTTATTTTTCAAAAGTTCACTAAACTATCTGCGTACCAAATAAAGCCAAAGTTTTTGAAACAAGAATCACCATTATAAGTACTATAGTTTTTGAGCAATAAATACGCAAACTTGAAAGTTTCTGCAGCCGCGTTCAATTATTGTGCTTTCTAAAGGTAGTCGTTCGATAGTCGCTGCAGAGACATGCTGCAGCTGCAGGCGGCCGAGGCAAGAGGCAGAGACACTACTGTTCTAATGAATTCTAATGATAAACCGTTCGATGCACGCTGCAGCAGCAACTAGCTTACTAGGTGTCTCGCCCCATAGATAACATTCTCGCCCTGTCTCTGCTGCTTGGGCGCGCATCTGCGTCCGGACCAGTGTGGAGGCACGAGGCAGTCGTTCTGGAGCAATCGTTGTGTATTGTTGTGTTATTATCAAACAATTGATAAAATAGTGAACAATGGATAAAACAGTGAAAAATATGATATCGCAATCAAAGTCGTCACTATTTTCAGGGGAAGAAGATGATCTACTTATAGATTTAGTTAAGCAAAACCCAATTTTATGCGATCTTAAAGTAATAAAGAGTTTTTCTTCAGTTGTGATTTTCGTTCTCAATTTTTTTGGCTGCATGTCTTTTTCAATTAAACTTGAAACAAAATAAAATTGTGTTTTATTCAGTCTGCAATATTTTCTGAATAAATCTTCATCGCCTCATAGGTGCTGTGAAATTAACAGTTTAAAATAACCTTCAGAATTTCGTTTTTTGAATAAGGAGTGTATTGCGCTCTCTTGCTTTTCCTATATAAATATTATAATATTAAATGCTGATCTTCCTCTAATAAAATTCGTTTGATAATTCTATTCTTATTGGCAGACATTCTACACCCTTCTTCCTTAACAGCAAAAGAAGCACTGATCTGTTATTCTGTCGCATGCTACGAACGAGCCCTCTAGGTTTCTCCTGTCCTATCTCGTTCGCTTGCCTCTTGCCTCGGCCGCTTGCAGCTGCAGCATGTCTCTGCAGCAACTATCGAACGACTACTTTAACGAGCAGACATCTCTCCGCTTCCCGCATACGCATAATGCGACCTGTCTATTCCTGAAAAATTTGGCCGATAACTTGATTCAGTTGCTAACAGTCTTTGTTTTCACTGCGATTAGGTAGATATTATTTTGGATGTGTGTGTGTCTATTGAGATTTTTTGTGTAAACGATGGAGTGTTTATTTTGTGGTCAGACTTTTCAAGAAAAAGACAAACTTGTGACGCAAAATCCGAGATTGAAGGGATCAAATACAATTATATTTGCTGCAGAAATAAGGAAAGACACTTGTGCTCAAAAGATTTGCATCAAAAGGAAGACTAATAAATTTGTGGAGTAATAAATTTTATAAGTCCACAAAATATTGGATTGTTTCTCAAAGCAGTGGAACCGAAAACGCTTCATCGTCTCAGACAAGATATCCTAAAGACATATTTAATATTCGGCAAATGTGTCTAATATATAACAGATCTAGAAAGAAAGGCCAACAGCGCTTAACATCTGTGCAGACAGATTATACAAAAATATTTATGATTTTAAAGACCTAGAAAATATTCCCTTTTTATCACAAGATAAAGCATTGGAAGTTAGTACAAAATGTATACTTTATTTGTATAGAGCGGCTATCTGGTATTTTAAATTACTTTTAAAGAGTGCAGTGTGAACCCAAAATTTGTGGTTCTTCGGACAGTGTTCCAGTTATAATGTAATCCCCAGATACCTACATACGAAACGCGTCACAACTTTGGATTTAATACAATGTAGATTTTAACAAATTGTTTTATTTCATGATTGATCTGGATACTTTTCATTCCACATTTCACAAACTAATACTAATTGCAATTTTGAAATGAAATATCCTATTAAACCAATTATTCTGATTATAGTGGTTTTTTGTGCTGCTGTAAATAGTTCTGACAGAATATTCGATGAATGTATTTCAAACTCAACTCATACTCAGGAATAACTAAAAATAATTAATAATTTTGGCTGCCAAGAAAAGTCGATAAACAAAAAGGAAAATTAAAAAAAAAACGATAGTAAAATGAGAAAATTTTACAAATTCCCAACATTTCAAATAATTTCTTTAGCACATGAACGTAGGTAAATACTTTCAGATGTCGAACACTGCGTGGGGGTCCAATCCAACATGTTCAATAATAACCAAATCCCTCGTAAAATAACGTACATTAAAGCTGAATTCCGTTAAAATGTACACATCATTTTCGGTAATTGATAAAGATGTTTTCCCGTAATGAAAAGGATACCGACAGGCAGTTATTTGACGTTAACCTGGCTAGTAAATTAGACGTAAATATTTTCACAATATGGAGAATTATAATGATAAAGTTTATAGAAGAGAAAGATGAAAGAGGTACAGTGTTGGACTCGAATACATGTCTCATTCATTTAATTCTTGACGTATTTATTACCATGTAGATTTTTAAACTCAAAGATTTTATTTCTAATTAATCAGATTGTCAGTGAATTTTTTGTATTTTCATTATTGAATTTTTCAAATGAAATTAACCGTTTCGAGGTTTAGTAAAACTGTTTGGAAAAAATTAGAAATATCCAAAAATGTTAAATATCTGGGAGCGCCCTTGATTCCAAACTACCGGACAACTAGGCTTTTCTTGCAATGAAGAAGAGTTATGGGAAACACCTGAGGAATACTGGGACACAACTGTGAGCAGGCTAACGATCATCTATGGAACGACCTCCAGAACGAGAAAGGTAATCCTGGAGACATTATGTGGTTCACCTATGGTTCCAAAGAAACCATGGCACTAGAGCTGGAATAAATGGACCTAGGAAAAAAATATTCTTCAGCATTGGTCGATATACGTCTGTGTTTCCAGCAGAGATGATTTCTGCTCCAGCATGTATTGATGAAAAGATTAGAAGAGGATATACAGGACAAAATAATTACAATGTTCACTGACAATCAGGGTCTGCTTGAAGCTATCACCTATGTCTAGACTGGCGAATAACACTGTAAAGAATCCCTCAACAGGCTGACATAAGACAACAATGTGTCCTTAAACCAGTAAGCTAAAATACACTGTAAAACAAACGATTGTACAGGAAGGAGAATCTGGAACTTGCTAAATAAATATCAATTCAAATGGAGGTCGACAGGAATGCACCAAATAATGTAGACAAAAAAATCTGAACTCGGTAAGAAACATTTCAAAAGAGTTACGACCTGGCTACTAGACACTGTATCCTGTGTAAGCAGCTGCACAAAATGAGCGAAGTTATATGTCCAAAAAATGAGAACTAGGTGATAAACTCACATACTATGCTTCTGTGGGAACATACAAGGACTCAGACGGAAGCACTTTGGAGAGGAAAACAACCATTACAACTACCCAAAATTCCTCCAGTCAATCTAGGCAATGAAGTTTCTGGTGTCTAAGTAATATGAGAAATGGTGCAGAGTGCCTGTTGAGTACAACCCAAGCAAATCAACGTTACGTTTCCATATTTTACGCAACAAAGTGAAGAAAATACCCATCTATTCTCACTTCTGGTGATTTGGTATTGCTTAAGGAGAGTATATTTATAAGAATATAAAAAAATTTTTTTCAAGTATACCAGATGATAAAATAACGTAACCACTTATATTTTCATATTTCACATTTTAAAAAATAATAAAAAAAAATTCACGGTATAATTATTATGAGTTCGGGCCAAGACGGAACTGCATTAAAAACCCTTTAAGTATGTTTCAATTCATTTATTCATGTTAGAAAATAACAAATTCCTTCAACAATAATGGATAATAGAGACTTATAAGGAAGATTAGCTTGTCAAAGTCCGAAGTACAATGCATAATACTTTATACATGACTACGTTTAAGAAGATTAACTCTTTTTTCAAAATTTAATTTAAGTAAATTAGTCGGTAACACTATATACGTTGTTGTATACAAATTTAAGAGATAAAATACGGTTTTTTTATTAAACTGAGATGGTAGATTATATAATTATATACTTCCAGATTGAAAATGTGACAAATTATTTTAGCTTTTTTAATAATCCATGTAGATGTAGATGGTTAGATTATCTACCCTCCCAAAGGTCTTGTAGACTGGAATAAAAGTATAATTTTTTGCGGCGCCTCAAATGTCCTATATTGGAATTTAAACTTGCAATAAGGTTAAAGTCATAAAATGCACACTCGTAAATGTACATAGACCATTTAGATAAAGTTTTTTTCTGGCCATGTGCTGTACAATACACGAAGTGATAACCACTTGGGGCCCTGAGAAACGATTCAAACTAGACGACGATGTCGTTTTATGGAAATGAGAAAGGAAATAAAGGACGATACGACAGCGATGAAAAACTTATTTTTCCGAATATCCACTTTTTATAGGGGGGAAAACAGTGATATGCGACGAAAGTTGGATTGAAAAAGTTACCGGGAATGGTCGAATGAAATAGGGAATGTTCTGGATCACTCTTGATTATAGAAGACAAAGGATACAACAGGATTGGGGAGAAAAAATATTTGAAAACTGGATACGTTCAATGCTATTGATTTATATGGAATAAAGAATAACCTTTTTGCGATTCTCAACCTTACTTCTGTCTTTAATTACTTTAGGGATTACTATTTACTCTCTACACCTGTACAGGTTATATTGGTTATAATTTGACCACTCCTTTATTCCTCTTATGCATACAGATACGAAGAAAAGTTTCAAATAAAAGTTGTGGGAGTATAAATGAATTTTAATAAAATATACTCTGTACACCAGTAGCGTTTTTGTATTAGGGGGTATAATATAAAAACATTTTGCTTTAAATAGAACTTCCTGTATATTATGACATATTCGGTAGGGCATTTTTTCCCATAACAAAAATATATCTTTTATAGGTCTAGTTTTTCTACTTTCCAAAATAATGGACATTGAACTCCTAAAGTATTTAAGTTAGTATTGAGCTAAAAAAATAGTTGGCTATGCATGGCTTACTGCATTTGATGTTGCAATAATTAGAGAAAAAATTGAAGCTGAAATTGAACTTCTCAACCGTCGAAATAATAATAAAATTTTAAACTATACCTATAGAAAATTTAAGGAGAAGGTATGAACTTTGTATTTGAACTAACGGCGGTCATTTTGAGCACTTACTTTAGTTTGCTTAATGAAAATATCAAATCGGTTTCTATTTTGTAATAAACACTGCATTGCTTTTTATGGTGTTTGCTATTGTATTGTATTTCGTAATAAACACTGTATTGTTTTTTGTGTTCTTTGTTAATGAACATCCAGTCGCCTATTTTTTTAAAATTTACTGTCGATCACTTTAGAAGTTACTTAGTTTTAACAGATAATATCAACAAGCGCAGTAGGCCATACATAGCCAACTACTTTTTTTAGCTAAATACTGATACTGATACTTTGGGAGTTTACTGTCCATTATTTTGGAAAGTATAAGAGCTAGACCTATGAAAGTATATATTTTTGTTACATCCAAATATGTCATAATATACAGGGCGTTCTATTTAAAAAAATGTATTTTTATATAATACCCCCTAATGCAAAAACGCTACTGGTGTACAAAGTATATTTTATTAAAATTCATTTATACTCCCACAACTTTTATTTGCAACTTTTTTTGTATCTGTGTGCATAAGATAAATAAAGGGGTGGTCAAATTAAAACCAATAGCCCTGTACAGTACAGTCCTTATATTGCAAATTTTGTGAACTTGAACATCCCCAATACCAAATAAAAACCATCTTGTCGGGTTGATTAGTAGGAGAGTCAACGTAATTGGTAACATTTTTTTGATACAGAGTTATTAAGAAATCATGAGAAGTTCCAGTACAATAGTGTTAGATATCTTCATTTTATCGTACAGTGATAGGAATGGCTCGTTTGGAATTAAACAATGAAGATTATCTAAATGAAAGATCTGTTACTAGAACGATGGTCTGATCAATGCCAAGAAAAACCGCATATAAACAAAGACCACGTGTGATCTATTCTAAGTCGGCTGCGTATTGGACGACTCACATTAAAATAGGTACGTCCCGTTCAACCTTATTCACCTTATTAGCCTAGTTCACGTGATTTTCGTTTCCAGCGGTTTTTCTTGAGTGCGAACCGAGTATAGTGTTTTATTTGCTATAAAGCCGCGTCCACATCATGTCGAATGGTGTCGATCGACAATGCCATTCCAGTGTTGATGGTCACCCGACATTGTCGATCCATGTCGGGTGGAATCGAATGCAACCCGAACCAAGTCGGTACGGATAAAAGGAAGTCGAGTCATCATGGCTAGTTTGGACATATCGAAGCATGCTGTTCAACATGCTGTATTCCAGGTCAGGTCATCTTGCAGTGGATCCCTTATAAATTCCTGTGTATGATATTTTTCCTATCATTGGGTCGTACCCAAAATCTTCGAGGGCGAAGAAAACGCTGGTTTCCAGCAACTGCAATAATTACAGCAGCAGCTGCCACTACAGTCTCTTCGACATCACTCATGATTGAAAATTGTAATTAAGCAAAGCCAATTCAAAATATTTTCAGTTTTGATGGACGATGTATCTCGGTCAACACGTCCACATATACTGACGATGTGGACGAGTAGAAACTAGAACGTGTCGAATAAGATTTGCCGATCGACCATGTCAATGTGGATGTGGATGTGGATGCAGCTTAAGATATCTAAATCCATCCTTACCCAGCCGTCACCCAGCAAAGAGAATATTGAACAACTTAACACAATTTGGTTTGGTTGATAGAATCAAAATTTTAGTTATTTTGGTCATATTGTCGCTTATTAGGTCGTGCTTTTTTAAATGTACTTCAACTTACATAAATCACAAGAGCTTATAGCAGGTGTTCAGAATTTCGTCCTTGAACCTTCAAACATTTAGTGAGCCTTTTCAACACCTTGGTTTGTTGCACGCCGAATTATTGCTACAGGGAGAGAATTGACTGCATTGCGAACTCCTTCACAATCTTCTCCTGTTGTTAGAGGATGTGAATACATCTAATTTTTTATGTAGTGAGGATGTTATATTTGGTGAACGAGGAGGCTACTGAGGAGGGCCATTGTTATCTGTCTACCTATATTTAAAAGTCTAATATAAAAACTGGCTCACCATTCTGGAAATAGGAGGAGCTCTGTCGAGAAGGAAAAATATTCTTCTTAATCCATGCAGTGGTAAACGGTCTGAATTATTTCTCCTCTCTATATATCAAGATATCTTTGACCAGAAGCATTTTTAGAAAATTAATATTCAACTTCCATCGCTTTTTAAAGCCACGTAATTGGGACTTTTTGGTTTTTGCATGTAGATACTGAAGAAAAAAATAACCTCATTCAATACAAACAAGCAGCGTTCCTGTAAAATACTTGAAAAGATTTACCAGTCTATTAGTTATCTTCTTGCCAAAAAATCGAAATTAGTTATATTGCTTATATTGACATTTCAAATTATGTTTTGGTGGCATTTATTCCAGTTTGATAAATGCTTTAAAATGAGCCTTTCTGGGATCCAGCTAATTGAGATCATATTAATATTGGAGTGGGTTATGAAACAAGAACGGATTCTGAGGTACCTATGCAAAATAATTAATGAGAAGTATCCTGGCTGAGATATTTCCCAGACTAAGGAGAGTGAAATGGATCAAAATTTCAATCCATTTGGAATTAAAAATATTTTCAAACCTATGAGACCAAAATTTAAAGATGTAAAGAAATTGGATATATTCTTGAATGTTGTAGAAAGCCCACAGAAACCTACAGGAGTATGTATGGCATGACATTCACTGAGACCTAAAAGATCTATTGTGCCTTCTACTTATATTCAGTTCCCGAGGAAATTATCAGAGACTAGTAGCTCCTTTAGTCCCATTTCCCAAAGGTTGGGATATCTGAAGATTTAAACTCTATCCAGTAATCTCCCAGGTGCTGTGCCCTAGGATTCTGAAGTGCTGTGCAGACAGAAAGTATGTGGATGGAGGTTTCTTCTTCGATACTAAGAATCTACATTCTCATTCCTCCACTATTCTGAGCATTTTCAGGTGCCCATTCAGACGAAAATGTCCCGTTAGGATATCTGTTAAGACTCATAGAGCAGTTTCATCTTTGATTGTCTATAAGCCCTACTAAATCTTTCCAATGGTCAGATCTTCTTAGGGTTCCGGCCCCCAAAAGGGTGTTACTCTTCGATAATTCATCTGCTGTTCCATTTTCTTCCATTCCAGTGTGACCTCGAATCTACAGTAAGTTGACGATATTATTCTTGCCTAGCGAAGTTTTATGAATGTCGCTTTCTGCTTGTCTATAAAATCTCTCACACTAGACTGACTTTATCTGTATATTTTTCATTCATTAGGAAAATACTTCAGCAATTTGCAGTGTACCACTCTTCGACTAAATTAGTGAGTTGTAAACGAGCATCAAACATAAATATTTAATTTTGTTTATAAATATTGTATAGCTGTGAATATTATAAACACCTGGATAGTAAAACTGCAAATAAAACCAAAGTCTAAATATAAAAACAGCTTTCCTCCACTAACAGCGATGCATTACAGCCGACGTATTACAAATATTTCCGTCATTCTTAGACACACACATAATGTACGACTCTCAACTAGAGTCCATCAAGAGTGAAATTTGAAAATTTGAAAAAAAAAGGTTTCAGAAAAGAAATAGGTAGCAAAAAAAAATTAATCTTATATTATTTTGATTCATACGTCGAAATTAGTGTTGATAAACTGTAAGTTAGGGAAGTTCCCATATATTGGATTTATGTTTAAAGTTATCACATCAAAAACATAAATGTGAAGTGAGAGCCAAGCTGAATATTATGAAATATGCTTTGGTTGTTAACTTCAACGACAAAGGAAGTGAGATCTAAATTGTTACCAAGTTTAATGGTCAGTCCTGAAATTTATACATATTTAACAACATAAAATACACAGGGTGTAACAAAAAGGCAGGTCATAAATCATACCACATATTCTTGGGCTAAAAATAACTCGATCCAACCCAAGTTACCCTAGTACAAATGTGCATGCGAAAAAAGTTATAACCCTTCGAAGTTACCAAATGAAAATAGATTTTTTCAAATATCTCGACAGTTGTTCGACATATTTTAATGAAAGATGACAAGTGGCTTTCTTATGATAAGAGCATCATCTTAAAAAAAATTGAGAAATTATTGCACCCCGTTAAAAATTTATGGGAGTTGAGATCCCCTAAACCCCCCAAAATTTTTGTGTACGTTACAATTTAATGCTTATTGTGGTACCATTATTCAAACACATTATTTTTGAAACTTTTTTGCCCATTGGCACTTTTTACAATTATCAGTTTTTATCGAGATACGGCCTATTTTTCATTAGGCTTCAAAAATTTCGAGTAACAAAAATGAAAGTGAATTAAAATGAATTTTTTCGAGGGTCCCAAATTTTTGATCTTATTTATTTACAAATGTGTAGTTTTTATTAGATGTTCGAAATGGCCTCCATTTTCTTGAATACACAATCGGCACGGTTTTACTAACGAAAACCGAATATTCTGGAAAATCAATGGCTTCTGACGATATCTAATTGCAGCCTCAAGGATTCTATTCCTCAGTTGTTGTTCGCTCATAATTTCTACAGCATACACATCGTTCTTCATGCAACCCCAGACGCTAAAGTCGATAGGGTTCAGATCTGGACCTCTGGGTGACCAAGCAATAGGTGCATCAAGACCCCTTCCAATCCAGCGTCCAGTATATTTCTCGCAAAGATGTTGCCTAACTTCGTTAGTGTAATGTGCTGGAGCACCATCATGTAAGTACCACATATTTTGCCTTATTCTGAGATTTACCCCTCCCAAGTACTCTGGTAATTCGTTTTATCTACTCCTATTATATTATATACTAATTATTCAACTGCTTTTAAGCAGGTTATAGTATCTGTAAACGAACAGCGTGAGTTATAATAACTCACTGCTTATAACTCACTATAATAAATCGGAAATTCTTGAAGGTATTTACGAACCGAATATCAACGTGGCTCTGTACTCTGTACTTCTGTACAAGCACAAGCCGGATGGGGAGTAATGTCACTTGTGACACTTGATTAATTTTGACGTTTTCAAATTAAGTTAATACCGAATTCTTATTATTGTGAATTTTGTGCTGAAAAAGATGAATTCAGATAGTGAAGATGAATTATTATGTACACCGCCAGAAATAAGACAAATAGCTAATGTTACCATACAGAATTTATTGCCTGAAAAATCCCAAAACAAATATAGAAGTGTATACAAAAATTTTCAAGATTGGTGTAGCAGTAAGGACATTAGGTCATCGTTTACAGAAAACGTACTTTTGGCATATTTTACTGAACTTAGCACTAAATATAAAGCATCGTCTCTATGGAGTTTCTACTCCATGCTAAGAAGCACACTCAACATAAATAATGGAATCAATATAGAGAATTATTTAAAATTACGTGCGTTTCTTAAACGTCAATCAGAGAAACATGTAGCTAAAAAGGCAAAAACATTTACGCCAGAACAACTTAATAATTTCATAAATGAAGCTCCTGATGAGAAATATCTGGCGACAAAGGTAGATCGATTTCACAATAATTCAATCGTTTTTATCATTATATAATTTATTTTAGGTTGCTTTAATAATGGGCATTATGGGTGCTTGTCGTGCAGCAGAATTATACTCTATGCAAATTACAGATTTAGAAGATCATGGATCTATTTTTATGGTCAGTGTACCAAATACAAAAACAAAAATTGCCAGAAAATTCACTGTTACGGGAAACTTTTATACCGTAGTTAAGAAATATTTAAATCTTCGTCCTACCGATATATCGCAAACGATATTATTCTTTAAATATCAAAATGGAAAATATCATTCACAAAGAATTGGCATTAATAAATTTGGAGCAATGGGGAAAGACATTGCTACATTTTTAAAATTACCCGACTGTAATTTATATACAGGGCATTGTTTTCGCCGCTCATCGGCAACTTTATTAGTAGATGCTGGAGGGGATATAACGGCACTGAAACGACATGGCGGTTGGCGATCAACTACTGTGGCTGAGGGGTACGTTGATGATTCCGAAAAAAATAAGAAAGATACCGCAAATAGAATATACAGTTCTATAACACCTCAACCAGTACCTACATCATCAACATATATGCAACAAACACAAAAAGAAACAATAAACTTCCATAATTCGGTCCCAAATATTCAGTTCACTGGTTGTTCAAACTTTACTGTTAATTTTATTAATAAACAAAATGAATAATCACAACTAAAGTTTTTAAAGCAATGTTATAGGTACCTATTAAGATTTGTTAATAGTTTTTGTCTGTACTTGTGTCTTAGTATTTATTGTTATAGTCGTAGATAAAGTATAGTATTCAACGAGCGGTAATGGTCATAACTCACTTGATGAATTACAGCACTCGCCTGCGGCTCGTGCTGCAAACTTCATCTGCGTGAGTTATGACCTACATTACCGCTCGTTAAATAATATACTATTGTAAAAATTGCAAATAATTTTCACCGTTTAATTCGTTTGGAAGGAATACTGGCCCTATTAGATTGTTGTCCACAATTCCTAGCCAAACATTGACTTTGAACATTCTTTGGTGATAAGTGACTTTTTTTCCAAGAGGGTTTTCTTCGGCCCAGATGTGTTCGTTATGGTTATTCGTAATGCCATTTCTGTTGAAGGTGGCTTCGTCGGTAAATAAAACATGGTTAATGAAGTTGGCATTCCGAGTGTTTTCCGTCAACAACCAATCGCAAAATCCCATTCTTTTAGGATAATCTTCATCTAGCAACTCTTGAACGGTTGTTAAATGATAAGGATGAAGCTGCTGTTCCTTTATTCTTCTCCAAACCATCATGTGAGACAGCGCAGCTACTACTCTTGTACTACTTTGAGGGGTTTCTTCAATTGCATCCAAAATCTCCTCATCGTCTGCATCCATTTTCGGACAACCACTATTACCAGCAAGTTGAGGTCGTAATGTACCTGTTTCCCGTAAACGACGATCAATGGAGAGAAATAATCGACGACCTGGTGTATTTCGATTGAGATATTTTTCCGCATAAAACCTTGCAGCTGCTGCGCTATTTCCCCGGCATTCACCTGTGTTATCAAAATTATCGATAAGTATCTTAAATCTTAATTCAACATGACGAAACTTACCTAAAATAAAATGCATATCTGCCATTTCTGAAAACGTGTATTCCATTGTTATTAGAAAATAGTTCCTCTTGAACACACAAAAGTTGAAAGCTTCAAATGTATTATTGACAATTGTTGATCCAATGTCTAATTGTATCCTTAGTAACAACGGTTGTTTACTAAATAATAATACACAGTTTTTGAAGCCTAATGAAAAATAGGCCGTATCTCGATAAAAACTGATAATTGTAAAAAGTGCCGAGGGGCAAAAAAGTTTCAAAAATAATGTGTTTGAATAATGGTACCACAATAAGCATTAAATTGTAACGTACACGAAAATTTTGGGGGGTTTAGGGGATCTCAACTCCCATAAATTTTTAACGGGGTGCAATAATTTCTCAATTTTTTTTAAGATGATGCCTACATTCACATAAACAAAAAAGATCTTCCAATCAACTAACATGTATTTAATGGCCAATAGAAAGTAATTTTGCGAACTAAAATAAATTCTACATTTGTGAATACAGTTTGTACACCTTGTAGAAGTACTTTCAATTTTTTATTTTGAAGAGAAACAATATTCCATTCCCGTTTGTAATTCAAACGTCTAATAATTGAAGTTGATTCAAAGGATATTAAAAGCTAAGTCAGTCGTGATTCTTTATACTTAATCCTCTTACAAACGTAAATTGATTATCTCTTATGAATTGGTTTTATTTGATTATTTGTAGATGACTATGGATTAATGAATAACGATTCAAAAAGGCCGAAGATCCGACTTATCGACAACCAAAGAGTTTCTATGGTTCTATTGTCTCATCTGAATTAATAAAAAAAGTATACAAGCTCTTTTTATTATGAGACGGAAAATATTTGAGTTGGTTAGGAAACGTGATTTTCATGGAAAATTTATGTGATGTGAGTACAATAGTCATGATGACTGCCACTAAGAATCACTGAAATATTGATTTGATATAAGATACAGAGATTCTAAAGAAATCACTTATTTTTATTTCACATATGTGATTACATTTA
>CAJUYG010001175.1:43518-84820 GCA_910591675.1 Galerucella calmariensis
GAATTGCGCAGAACTAGTTGCGTACTTTATTCAGTCCTTAAGGGGCCCACTCACTAGGAATGAAGTGCGAAGGCTTGAATGCGCGTGTTACGGGGTACAGTGAAAATGTTATGTGTATGTCTTTCAGCCGTTCGAAATTTAGAATGCGCAATCCGCTTGGTCGGAATCAGGATAGTTTTGATTTTTGGCGTGTGCAGTGCTCATCGTACGGGGAAGAACGACGAAGAACGAAAGTGTATGTGCAACAAGTCTGTGCACGTTTCATATTTTTACCAGTACTGTGTCGGGTTCAGTATTTTTATATTGGACTTTTTTTTTCAAAAAATGAATGATCTAAGAGTAATGTCGAAAGATTTCATAACTGAATTTCTAGAACTTTACAGAAGTTATCCCTGTTTGGTAAATAAATGGAAAATAAAAAATGAAGAATACAGTGATCGCAACAAAAATTTCAAATCGTTGAGGCTCCTTCCAGTTGCCAAAAATCGTAATGTAGCAGTGAGTCTTTCATGTGGCGTTATATCTTGCCAGTGTTTTCTTTTTGTATTAAAGGAGCTACTAGATATAATAATTCAAAGTACGTATCCTGATTCATTCTCAAGTAATTATGCCAATCTGAGGGATCCAGTCGCAATTCCTCTAATAGATTAATATGAGAATACGTAGCCCGTTTTTGTAACCAAGTCTTCACCCATTTTGACCGAGGTTTTCGTTTAATAATACACATTTCCTTAATAACTGCACACGCCACTGCCATTAACATAAGATATTTTTTCGAAGTCAACAAGCAAAAGTGACTGTGTGTGGGAAACAGGGAAATATGAAAGTACACAATTACTTTACAGTCAACATGCAGATACTTAACTGCGCATTCTTCCTTCCTAGATAGTGGGCCCCTTAAGAACCATTTTCGGACCGTTCACAATTGAACGGAGTTTGAAAAAACGCGAACATCCCGCATGGTCTATAGAACTGAACTAACCTAATTAAATTTACAATTGAAGATAAACTCATAATCATCACTGTATTGAAAGACAGTCTCTTCCACAAAGTTTTCTTTTTCAATATCATCTTGTATCTGAAATTATGAGATTATTAATCACATCAAGAAGAACATCGTCTTCACTTAATGATGATGATGAACTATGTTCAAATATTTCCATAGAATCATTTGGTGAATTTTGAATTTAAAAAAAAAATCCAAAATAAACAACACACAATAAACAAACCACTACCTCTAACCTCTGCGAATTACAAAATAGCTCTCTCACCCACCCCCTTTGCAAATGATTTGAGCATGCGTAAAAAATAATCCGAAAATCGTCCTAGCTCGAGCCTGGGGACTGGCTTAGACGGTTTTTAAACCCTCCAAGAACTGCTTTTAAATAAACCCGAACGCCGATCTGCGGGTGTCAGAGCCATCCTGTTAAAACCCAAACAAGCCAATTTTGACTGCGCAAACTCCGGACAGTCTTAGAACAGTAATTGCATGAGTCCTGTGAAGAAGCAAGCCAAATCTCACTACAGCTGCATATATTTGTTCTGTATAGTCTCATATTTTAGGTTTCATAATTATTCATTCACATTAATAAAATTATTCAACCGTTACAAAATTAGCGCCCAACGTTGGGTTACCTACAATATAAAAAAATACTTTTGAGAAACTGGAATAAAGAGAATAATCTTCCATCATTTAAATAAGTGTTAATTCATATAATCTAAGCTTTTATTTAACCAATTTTCATTCTAAGTAATCATTTCGGGTTGATCCTCCTGTTAAAACCCGAACAAGCCAATTTCGACTGCGCAGACTCTGGACAGTCTTAGAAAAGTAATTGAATGAACAAGAAAAAGGTAGAACGTGTCGCGGGACACACGGTAGGAACTTTAGTTCCTTTTAAGCAAAAGTTATGTAATACATCTGACGTTATAGATAAACAATTTACATATTCTTTGGTGGTTGAGTAGTAAGCACACCAGACTCTCACGCGGTAAACCCGGGTTCGATTCCCCGCGAGGAATTTTTTTTTATTGTTAATTTTATTTTTAAATAATCATTCTGCTTGATATTAATAACGAAAACAGGTAGACGTTTGAAATATTTAGCAGAATATTCATTATTATAAATAATGGTACGGTACCCTCCATGAGGGAGTCCGACTGGCAACATCTACTTATAACAGCATCGTATATTTAAAAAAGGAAACCGTAGCATTATACAAATTGGACATTCGTTTACCACAAAATTAGTGGAAACATAAAATTGAATTGTTAAATTTTTAATTTGAAGTTATATTACAGTTTATAAAAATTTTAATTTTCTAGATTTTTTCCTATGTGGGTCGTAGAAAAAATATGCTGCTCGACTCGTGTGGATTGTCCATATCGCACTTGAACGATTGAGCACTCCGCCTACGGCGTCGTGCTCCATCTTCGTCCTCGTGCGATATGGACATCATATCCACACTAGTTGCACAAACTACAATTTCTTTCAAAATATGCCCTTTTACATTTAAAAACTACCTGCCAAATGTCAAATCAATTTATCCATCCATTTTAAAGTTATCGAATTAAAACATTCAAGTTTTCAAAATTTCAACACCCTGTATTTCGAAAAGTAGCTAGACCCCTTAATCGCGCAAAAAAAATTATGGAAATAATAGTAAAAATTTATCCGAACAAATTCAAGTAGATCACTAGCACTCCGAATACCAGCTTTGCATAGAATTTTAATATAGCATCGGTGGTTCAGTGGTTAGAATGCTCGCATTGCACGCGGGCGGCCCGGGTTCGAATCCGGGTAGGAGCATATTATTATGAATCGCTGCTTCGTAAACGAGAGAGAGACTAAGGAGGCACAAGCACGCAAAAGCAAGGCACATAACGAAGCAATGTAACATAACGTAGCGTAACGTAACGCATAACGGTCAGATCTTTTGCGTCGCGACCCCTGGTCGCTCAAACATAACCTGGCGTAAAGAACTAAAGTTCCAATAAAGCTTCTAATCACAGCTTAATTCAATGACATGACCTCCTACTGTACGATGAAATGGTGGACAAGAAAATATCACAGTAAGCCAGTTTGGCGAGTCAGAGGTATAATAGGGAAACTAGTTCTTCGATATGCTCGGCATCGCTTTCAATCACTATTGTCTTCCTAGTACTATACATTCTCCATTATATTTATATTTATAGACAATGACAGCTTTAAAATTTCTATTTCATATTTCTATTAACTATAGTAAGCAGATTTTATATCTATCGAACAACAAAGTGACATCCAATAAGTAAGTGTTGGAGATAGTTTTATCACTGTTAGATTTATGACCGCCTTGTGAGTTATAGATGAAATACAACTAAAATTGAATGCGAATAAATTGACGATGTTTGAAATACACCTTACTGACGTGTTGTATTGTACAAATTGCATTCTGAGTTATACGTTTCGATTTTTATTGCATTCTAGTGAAAGGAATATAAGGAAAGCTCGAACAGAACAGTTAAGAATAATTTACGGGTAGAAAATCTTAAGCAGACTACACACGAAAATATCGTATGGAGAAGAGAAGTTTAGAAAAATGTACAGCTATTCTTTTTCTCATTCGTTTATTTAACGTCGGTCTATTTCTGCGAATGAGGCTAATCACCGACGACGGGAGCCCTCTACCCCTAACCGGAAATTTTGACGAACCCACTAGTGTTCTTTAACGAGCCAAACATCCATTGACTCGGGACCTCGGTTTTACGTCTCCTCCGAAAGACGGCATATCTACATTATACGTGCTCATTGGTATAATGCCTGCGAGTTGTAATATGCTACTCACCCTTGTAGTCCAAAGTGCACCCTAGTAGTTTAAAGTGTTTCGCTGCAGGCTTTATATACTATACGATGGTTTTCCCTGGCATGGTCACCCATCCAAGTACTAACCATGTTCCATACTGCTTGACTGTAATTATCGCATCACAGGCGTTCCATTACAGTGCTGGGTCGTCGCCCAAAGGTACAGCTATAAAATCTTAACACTGCACGCAGGCAGTTAAAACTAATAGCAGTTTATAAGGACTTTCCGACCACAACATTAGCGGTGCTAGTCTAGCCATAAATGCCAAATGTATCGGAATTGAAACAATAACAGGACCAAGCAAAATAAGTCTATTTTAACCATACTAATCTAACTACATAAAGGGATGGAATATACCCCAAAAGAGGCAGTATATATGATAACTTTATATTTATGCAGAATATTTAAGGTTATGCAATTCATTCCTACGAATGGCAAAAATGAAGAGTAGCATATATACTCAAGGTGGCTAATAATGAAATACCGTCCAATTAATCAAGTGTTATATAAACTAATGGAATCAATCAACTTTAAAGCAGTCATGACAGACTGCATGTAAGCAAAGACGTCCAATTAATATGAAATTATTTAAAAACCGAGGAAAATTATCTCATAAAATGGCGACCGTCTGCATTTTGAATGAATACGTAAAGAAATACTATCAAAAACGTTGCATTTTGTACCCTATTTCATGGTTCATGGAATATATAGGAAGAATGACTTTAGACGGGCATGTATATATAGCCAAGCCATAGACAAGAGTATTATCTATGCTTAGGCAAACAAGTGACGATATTCGAAGCAAACATCTACAAGAGCTGGACAGTCAGGATAGTGTCTTAAGTTTGGGTACCAAGCCACAGAGTACACATCTAACAAGAGGCGGAAGAAAGTAGTTTTCGTGATCGCAAATTTGTGTGCACCTGCGTGAATTAATTAGTTTATCTGTCAATTTGTCACTTCCGTTCATTCCCCTTAGTTCAACGTGTATTATTTTGAGGTTGGGTTAAAAATGAGCTACTTCTCATTAGACACATGAGATGAATAATAAGGTGTTCTCATGTTAGTAGTAGTATTCTATAGTCCTACTTGGGAGGGATGTTCATCAATACTACTATTTTTCTTAGTGTAGTTATGGTTTTACTTAAAATCAATACTCGTGTTACTTTTCTCACTGTATCAGGTAGTTTATGTTTCAATGTCTCGACGTATTTCCGCTCAATATCGCTTGAATACGACTTCAAAGCTTTCGTCTCTTGTTAGATGATATACTCTGTGACCAAGCTACCCAAATCAAAAGCAATAGAGGAACATATGTATTAGCCCAAGAAGAAACAATGTGTCAGGAACCTTTACTTAATAAAAAAACAAATAGCAGTACTTGGATCAAAACGCTGTCTTGGGAATGGTGGAAAGCCCCTGGCATGAAACAAGCCGAATGGTTAATCAATAACTACCAAAATTCACGGAGTAACTACTAAGCCAGAATGAGCGAAAGACCAGTATACTGGTTGGAATTCTTACTCCATACGAACATCAATGGATTGGATGACACATATACTTTGGCAAGTTTATCTGAAGCCGTGAAATGAATGAAGTCGAAAACATTCGATATTGCCACGTTTAACTATGAAAAAGCTAAAGTGCTAAGTATGTAGTGATAATAATTAGAAAAGGGACTTTTTATTATTAACAAGAGTAACAATGTGATTGAACGTTAATTCTTTAATGTGCTTGCTTCCCTGGATTTTTTCTATATACGTTATTTTTCCAATTTATGAATATTAAAAGATAAGCACTTTTCCAAATTTGTTACGGGATTCTCCCAGCTCTTGCAGCGATGTACGAAAACCATAATTACCACACCCTCCAAATCACATAATTGGTGATTTTTATCAAAAGCTGACTTCTTATTGGCAAGCGCGTGCGTGTGTTCTTCCCTCTCACTTCGTCAATTGACTGATATTGATTTATCCAGTGGCGTTGGTTTTGTCAGTGACCTTTGTATTTTCAATTTTACTTGGTAAAATAGGTACCGTACACCATTTGTCCATTTATGACAGATATGCGCCATGCCTCCTCGCCTCTCACCGATTCCCCGTAGCTTCAGATGAACTTGCCAAACTATATATATGCACATTCTGCAAAAAAATGAGGAAACCTCGGCACATATTATTTACTACTACGAAGGTCTGACTAGTCTAAGGTTTTCGGTGATAGGGATATTTGAAGATATACTGAGACAAAAAACTCTAGCATAATATGAGAGAACGCACAATAGATCTACAAAGGTCAGGATCATATCACGCAAGCTCCATATTCATCTCAATATTAAATTGCATCAGCAATAATTTTGGAAAGAGAGGAAAACAAGCTTTTCTATGGTACCTTATAATTCAACCTGGCTTGCCATCTGAAACATTTCAATATGGAGTCGGTACGCCGGTATACCCTTGGGTCAGGTTTACATCGGAAGGTGTGTGATGCGATTTAGAAATTGAATGTGTTTCTTACTATGATCATAAGCTATCAAGTTATTTGGAGCAGAATATATTCCATGAAAAGGTTAATGTTGAGTTCGTTGTCTTTTAAAATATACTGAATATTGTTAGATTGGGCTAGATTTAAATAAATAATAAACTATGACTAATATAATGTCCAGATTTGTTATAATTATGGATAATTTGAGATAAAGTTTTGTTTTATAAGTAATTTACAAGGTTTATGTTACATATGTCGTTTTAGGTAAGGTTCTTAAACTTACAAAGTGTGTCATCTAGAAACACTGCATGTCACGTCATAAACTGGGTAAATATTTAAAAATTTTATGCTTTTGTTTGGTGATAAAAACTTGCTGTGTTCGGCAAATATTGAAGACATGTTTAAAGAGAATTTTAAAATGTTCCATATGAAGTACATATTGTTAAATGGAGACAGAAAAGTGTCTAAATAAACCATCATATTAAATTGTCACTATTAGACCTACTAACCTTTAAAAAAAACTACTAAAACTATTAAAAGATACTTACCAAGAAAACAGCAGCTAGATAAGTGATAAAGAATTTTGGTTGCCACATGTTACGAACGATTTAAAAAATTTCTAAGTTCATTCATTCAATGCCCCGATTGGGTTTCGTAATATTTACAACTTACTATTGATTAATCGATGAATATTTCTGTTGATTGTGTCGATATTTATTTTTAATTGAAGTTATTGTATAAAAACATTTTCTATAACCTGTTTTAAATAGAGAAAAACAAAATTGATGATCATTCTTGATTATGTAAAACCGAAAGCCGAAAAAGGTGAGATTGCAGAGGATACTTTAAAATTAATCTAGATATTCGCGAACGTAGGTATATATAGAATATCAAAGGAACTATAATAATAATGAATTTACTGATAAAATTATCCATTTTGTACGTAGGAAGAGGAAGGAAGAAAGTAAATATTTCTTTACAGCGCTATATCTCAAGAAAACCAATAATGGCATAATATATCAATTATATGTAGAATTAATAGTTAGTCCAAGAAAGAAAAGAAAAATTATTATTTAGAGAAAACATGAAGAATTATATTATAAAAAAAATGATGAAGGCATTGGAGAAAATTTGATTTAAATTTGCATTTGAAATATCCAAATGGATATTTATCAGCGAAAAGTAGTACTGAATTAGGAATTCGAAGTACTACAATTTTGATTGGGATTAATAGATACCTGTTAGCCACTGAGATTATTGAAATCTTGATTTTTAAAATCATGATAAGAATAAAAATTAAATAAAACATAATGGATATATATTTCTAAAATATCCATTTAGTGAAAGTTAGTGAAAATGTAATTGTAAGTTAAAATACTCAGTATCACTAAAGCACATGTACTGTATGTTGAACGGAGAACGGATATATAAAATCAAAATGGATACAAGACAATGACAGATATCACTTATACCAAAACCATAGCACAAAAATTAGTACATTTTCATGATGAAATCGCAAACCAACCTCAAAATATGAAATTGTCAATGTTTCATTTACAAAAAGAAGAAGAATAAACAATGATTATATAATCTAAGTTAGGTACTACAACTACAACGGATGAAATTTTAACATATAAAATAGTCCAAATCATATGAAACTTATTGTACAAAATTGTGACTAATTTTTAAAACTAGAAGGTATTAAGGTGAATGTAAGAAAATATAGTTCTCTACAGAAGAAATTTGTTCATTTAGACAAGTTACACCACAATCTAAAAAAGCTTAATAATCAAGATTTCAATAATCTCAGTGGCTAACAGGTGTCTGTTAATCCCAATCAAAATTGTAGTACTTCGAATTCCTAATACAGTACTATTAACTGTTAACATTATCTCATAGGATCTTTTTGATAAGTATAACTTTTCTATTGTTGCCTGATGATGGTAATTTTGTACCGAAACTAGCAGCTGAATATTTTATCCTTTTTGGTGGACAATATTAAAATTGTGGTTCGGAATTTGAGTTTTATTGATCCTTCTTGTTTGGATTTTTTACAACCACATTTGAGAAATGGATGAGCTCTTGAAGTTGAAGAATTTTAAGAATTCCGTTAATCCATTTTCAACAAAATTACCCAAATATATTCGGCTAACCAAACTTTTTTGTAGTTTTGGTGATTATGATGATGGAAATTTCATGTTTCATGAGGGTACTAGCCTTCATTTGACTTCCGTTTCCTACATTTCTTGATAAAACTGAAATTTTTGGTGGTGTCTTTTAAACTTTTTAGTGCTATCTCCCAAGAAAACCTTCAATTACAGATATGAAAAATATGTAAAATGATAAGTTAGATTTGAAGCTAAAATTCTAGAGATAGGTACTTGAGCAATTCTGTCGACCAATTTTAACCAAAATCACAAAAATATAATTGGCTGACTGGACTTTTCTTCATTTCTGGGCATTAAGTACATGACCAAATAATATTTCATATCATTCATTCCCAGAAAAAAACTAAGGTACAGTGGAAAACTTAGGTTGGAGTCAATTTTTTAATGTGTTATTTCAACTTTCCCCCGCTATGTCCCAAGAAAACTATGAACTGTTAAATGTGAAAAATGAATCTAGAGTTCCTGAGATATTCTTAAAATTCATCTACCCATTTCTACAAAAATTACAAAAATACACTTGGCTTACTGGATTTTTTTTTCAGTTTTTGTTAATTACGAAAAAATCGGAAAAATAACAATTGAATATACAGGGTGTTTTTGAATTCATGCGACAGCATTCAGGAAGTGCTTGCTCGTATAAAATTAAGATGGGTCTTTCCTATAACAAAATTTCCCCAACCCAGCCCTTTTCGAGATATCACACTTAAGAGGTGGACAATTTTTTGTAACTTTCATGCACTCACAAAGGTCTAGCCACGGGTATTTTCTCAATATTCTTGTTACATCATACGAGGGTGAAGTTAGCAGCCCTTACTTTATTTCATATCAAAACTTTTGTTCGAGATGAAGTTTTATGAAAGAAAATTTAACTTCAAATCCTAGTTTTATTTAAAAAATTTCTATTCTTGTATTTTTTTCCCAAAACCAATAGTCCCAGAGAAAAAAAAACACCATAATTTATAATTTTTACAATAAATTTATGGAAAACAGTGAAGATATAAAATGTAATACGATTAATAATAAATGCTGGAAATGTGCGAAAATCACAAAATTTCAAGTATCTAGATTTACTGAAATTTTAGAAAAAAAAATGAAGACTAAATTATAGTCACCACCTTTTAAGGGTGATATATCGGAAAGGGGTGGGCTGAGGAGATTTAGTTATAGGAAAGACCAATCTTAATTTAATAGGTACGAGCAATCATCTTGTGAATTTTGTCGCATGCATTTAGAAGCACCCTGTATAGTTTGCGGGGATAATTATTTGATAGCCCGCTACTCTTCTTTCAATTCCTTCATCTCCTGATACAACTTGGAGTAAAATGAAATGAAAAATTATTTAGTCTTGTTTTCCTGTTTTGTTACGAGTTAAGATGTTACTATTAACATATACGGCTATAGTCTGTACAGAAAGTACGAGGAGTAATAAATCATTCATTTAAGTAGATTTCATAGACGTACCAAAATATATTTTAAGAGGGTATACCGTAAGGTACATTTTGTATTGAACGAATGAGTTGCAGCTATGCTAAAGAATATACGATTTAGGTCAGAGGTAACGGGATGAACTAATTTTAATAAAAAAAGTGATAGAGGTACATAAATTTTAGTAAGTTTGATAAAGAAAGGCAACACAGTTTATTCATAATAGAAAACAAACCAATCTGTAACAATAATTATTTTATATATTTTTGTATATATGTGTGTATAAATGCTGGATATACAGTTTCTAAATCTTGGCAAGATGAAAACATTAAAAGCGGAAGGCAGGCATTCGTGGAAGGTTTGTCGTTAGGTTTGCAGCCACCATCTGGAAAAGGAAAAAGACTTATCATTGTCCATGTTGGAAGTTCTGAAGGTTTTGTTGATGGTGGATTATTAACTTTTATTTCAAAACGCACGGGGGACTATCACGAAGATATGAATGGGGATGTCTTCGAGGAATGGTTTGTTCAAATGTTGGATCTGATTCCAAAAGGGGCTGTTATTGTTATGGACAACGCAAGTTACCATTCACGGTTACGAGAAGCATTGCCCACAAGTCGTTGGCGTAAAGCAGACCTTTTGGAGTGGCTTATTTCGAAAAATATTAAGTTTCCAAAAGATTCACTAAGGAAAGAACTTTACAGAATTGTAAAAATGAACAAGAATAAATACCAAACCTACATTGTAGAAGAAATGGCTTCTTCTCGTGGTATATCAGTTCTTCGACTTCCCCCTTATCATTGTGAACTTATCCCATAGAATTAATATGGGCTCAGGTAAAGGGGGAAGTTGGGAAAAAAATACTACTTTTAAAATAAACGATGTTGTGAAATTGTTTGAGAGTGCTGTAAGTCATGTTAGTAAGGAAAATTGGACAAACTGTATCGAGCATGTTATCAAAGTAGAGGCAAATATGTTGAAAATTGACAATATTTGTGATGATTTAATCGACCCTATTATTATTAATGTCAACAACGATTCTTCCTCTTCCGAGTCGGATATAGAATAAAATGTAAGTAATAAATGTATTCCAATAATTATTTCTTTTCATTTTTTATTATAATATAATTTAAAACGTATTTTTCTCCCAAAATACACACCACTGCATTGCGTTATTGCTTATCTGCTAATCCTTTAACAATGAAGAAACCCTAAATTTTGCTACAACTGAAACAAATACGGGGTCGATCTACCTGGTTTTTAGATTTACGGAAGAAATGTAATTTAAAGTAAGAGATTTATCAAAAATTTCATGATGCTCCCTATAAAGGTTTTGCATACTTAATTAGGGTTTATTACTCCTCGTACTTTCTGTACAGACTATAATAGAGTCTCTCCCTGGTCATAAGCAAACAAAAAAAAAGATGTTAATATTAGTAAATTGGAATTATATTTTTGTAATCCTTGTCACCATGTATATAATTTTTCACTTTGCCATTTTTTCATAAAGGTGATGCCTGGTGAGGGGGTCAAAATTTCGCATATTATGAAAATCTCAATAAGCTTTTTACCGAGTTGGGTTCTCAGACCCATCAAATGACGGAAAAAATTAAAAAAGTTTTATTATTTTTCCATTGATTCACCCTGTGCAGCTTCTTCTTAATTAACGAAATTCATCTGGCAAATGCCGTGAAATCAAAGGAATGTAACTCATTTAAGGATATCATCGCTATTTCGAGTGAACTGTTTTTATTGGGTCAATCCGAATTAATTTTTAGTTAAACCATTATTTTGCCCACATTTTTTATTTTAATTGACGTACAGCATTTCCTCGAAAATAATTCGGGACATTTCTCTATTGGTTCCACTTAAAATTATTACTTATTCTTAGACAAAAAACGGTTATTTTAAAAGGTTGAGAGCTCAAAAACAAACACCGACATACCAGAAACAAGTTAAAATTTCTTTTTTATATGTTAATAATTTGTTTTAAAATGATTTGAATTCATATGTTCCTTAGGAAAAAGAGTAGAAGATTGTGAAATGGTTTTTAATATAATTTGACCAAATGAAAACCAGACACAAACAAACTCTTTTCATTTGATGTCACAGGGTGGAAATTGGAAATACCAACAGAAATCTGATAGTTACAATATTAATATGGCAAACATTCTCAAAAAGTAGACCTCGTAAAAGTTTCTGCATCCTCTAAAGCCAACCTTTTCAGGATATTACTCATGCCAACATGATTGATTTGAGACCAAAACTCACAGCAGGAAATTGTTAATCCGATAAAAATAGGACCCTTCGAAAAGGAAAAATATATTGCCTAATATGGTCATTGAGTAGCCTTTTGGTGTGCGTCATCGATTGTTAATGTCCTTCTAACACATTACGTAGGAAGAAATGGAAAAAAAGGCAGTCTGTGATTAATCCCAATCAAAATATCACAATAATAAACCGTTTAAATGTATTACAAAACTGAAAACCCTAATCTTTGACTTACATGAATTTGATTGGTTGATGTTTAGATTACGCGCAAGCGCAGCCTATCAATCGGGCATTCACAGTACTATGAAGGCGTTCCTTTCGTAGCGACAATGTGTCTTACTTTCTTTTTTCTACTGTTACACTGACAGTTCTCGTCAGATCTGTTCTTTGTTGTTTACGGTCAGTTATTATTTATGGAAGGTGAATATTAATCTTGTTATATTTATTCAAATAATACAAAAATATGCATATATACACGGAAAAACATCAGCATTTTGAAAGTTCTCAACTATCTTCAGTTAGAAAAAGAAGCTGGTAATTATTAATTCCATAGCGTTTTCGAATTTGGCTGGATACAATCCTGATGATTTTATTCATAATATTTAAGGTAAGCTATATGTCAAAATAGCAAATAAAATAAACGACATACCCAAAATCCACTATCCCAAAACTATTGCTCTCCTTAGAACAAAATTTATAATCTATAATTGAAAAAAGTATTGATGAGAGAATAAATAGATCGCTTATCATAAGCTGGAGATGATATCCACCTAATGACAAGGGCATCCCATTGGTTTTGAAAAATCGCCTGCACATTTACTAAATTCCTTAAGCTATCGAATTCCAAAGAATACACCGAGCACTGTTTACACAAGTGCTCAGCCACTTTACTCGCTGAAAGTGATGACAGTATAACCATAAATGTAGTAGAGGGGTACGTAAAAAACTCTTTCAGAAACAAGAAATAATTACTAGGAACTTAAAGCAGTTCTAAAAATCACCACTTATCCGTATACGTATCGCAATGCGCATGCGCATAAGCGAAACGTTACGTTACGCTAAACGTATCAATCCGTCACACGTACCTATCGTACGTATTACTCTATTGTGTTTCGTGTTCGCGTTTTTCAACGTCCAAGCGACCAAGAAACGCGAAAGGTCACTTTAAGAAAGACTATTTTTTAGTAGATGTCAAGGTGATAGTACTCACTATTTTTAAAGATAAAAATTGAAACACATGTATGGTTACGTTACGAACGCATTTGCTTTATACTTAATTTTGATTAACGTTACGTATTACGGAAAAGGATACGTGATATATTTGGAGAACTGCTTTATGTCCCTAATATGTCGAAAACTGTTGCGTCTAATCCTCACTTTAGCACTGCCACTTCTGTCAATATCCGTAATAATATTAATATAAGTAATTGTTATAATTATGTAAATATTATTCATACGAATGATTGTTATATGTCGATACCCTTTTCAGCAACTTTTGTTTGTAACAGGATCCAAAGGTTATTTTACGGGATATTACTTGCGAAGCTTTTTAAGTAAATAAATATTAACCATGAGAATATAGTCAAAAAGCACAATCCTATATCCTAACAATGTGAATATTGAACTAAAATTCCAGCAAAACAACTACCAGGAAAAATGGTCAATTCTAATTCAATATTTTGAATAACACTATTCGTTTCAAAATTATGAAAAAAAACATGTTTGAAGGCAACAAAATAGTCCCTATCATTTGATATGTCACATGGTACACTTAGAAATTAATAAGCACGATTAAAAATAAGGCTACCCTGTACATAATTAATAAATAACTATTACGAAGACATCATAATATTTTACTACAGTTAACTAACACTTGAAATCTCAAATATTAAATACCTCCGGGAGTTTAAGTTGTTGGATTCGGTGCCGCATCGGCTCAATAGTATAATATAACATTACCTTTAATAATGAACCTCGAAAAGTCCCAACGGTATTTCCGAATATGATTTATGACTATGCAGATATTTCAGTAATTAACTATGTATGCAACACAATCATAACAAACATATCAACCTCGGATATGGCATTATTTAAATTGTTCAGTTTATTTTTCTTTTATCTGTAAACTTATTGTGTGAGAAAAAAAAAACAGAAAATATCAGCCGTAACATGATCACGCTCACGCTCGTACTGTGAATAATACTAAGTATCAGTGAAGTGTATTTGGGGATTCAATTAGGAATAGTTGAAATGGTTGAATTTTTGATTACTTTTTAGGTTGTTGTCTTATATCCAGGTCATAGTACTTTATCTATTTCAAATCGAAAACTTCTATCACAGCAGAGCTATAAGAAAAAAAACATTGTGGAGTTCTACAGTGTGGAAACCATTTATGGAATGAAATTCTTTATGTCATTATTTTAGAGAATTATGAAAAATGCCGAGACATGTCAACTTTTTAATTGAGTTGTGCGTTATGTAAACATAAATTTAAATGTACAGGGTGATTCACGCAAGTGTGCCATAGTCGGTGTTGTTTTTTTAATGAAACACCCTGTATATTTGCATATTTTTGAAATCCTCCTAATGAACCGATTCCAACAAATTGAATAATGTATGGCAAATTATTAATTATACAGAGTGAAATTTTGAAATTAATAATTTATTACACTTGAAATATTGGTACTTATTTAAATTAGCTAAATATGGATTTATTGTTGGACGTATTTGTATATTGAACAATCCTGCTACGCCCATGAATTTTCTCATAAATACCTAAAAATTGCCTAAAAACGCCAATAATTCAAAATCGGCAAATAATGTGGATTGTTTTCTATTCTGTCAGTTGTTGATGTGTTGACAATTTATACTGAAAAAGTAAAATCTTTGTCAAACACTCTTTCCTTGTCGACATAACAATGAAATATTTAACTGAGACTCACCGAATTGAGATTTTAATGATGGTCGGGTACGGGGATAACTGCAGAAGTCAAGTTGAAGTGGCAAACTTATTTAATCACAGGTATCCTGAATTGCCTAATATTTCACAAAGTACTGTGTCGAAAATTCATGCACAATTCAGAGAACTTGGACATGTCAAACAATCGAAAAGAAAACCACACTTTGTTGAAGGTGATGTGAAAGTGGTTATTTTGTCAAGTGCCGAAGAGAATCCAACTTCAAGTACACGTCAAATTGCCCGTGAAAATAATGTTAGTCATACAACTGTTCTAAGATGTCTTCATAGAGAAAAACTTCATCCCTACAAATTAACTTTTGTGCAGGAGTTAACAGAAGACGATCCGGATAGTAGAATGGATTTCTGCGAAATATTGATGAATAAGCTGAATAGAAATGAGATAACTCTTGGTACCATTCTTTTTTCTGACGAATCAACATTCACATTGAATGGAGAGGTAAACCGACAGAACTGTAGATATTGGTCAGCAGAGAATCCCAATTGGATGCGTGACACATACTCAGTACCCTCAAAAGGTGAACGTTTGGGCCGGTATCATAGGCGACCATATTATTGGTCCTATATTCATAGATGGAAATTTGACAGCTGAAAAATATTTAAATATGCTTAGAAATGAAGTTATTCCTGCGTTGGCAAACTTATATCCCAACGCAATAGATCCTAGCTTACCGAATGAAAATGTTTGGTTCCAGCAAGACAGGGCAACACCCCATTATGCTTTAATGGTGAGAACTTATTTAGATGGATTTTTCCCCAATAAATGGATTGGACAAAGAGGAAATATTGAGTGGCCAGCTAGATTGCCAGACCTTACGCCGTTAGATTATTTTCTGTGGAGTTATCTCAAGAATAAAGTATATGCAACACAACCAACTAGCATAGTAGACCTCAAACACAGGATAATTACAGAAATACGAAATATTTCACCTCAAACTTCTAACAAAGTTAAGGAGGAGTTCTATAGGAGACTGAGCTATTGCCAACAACTAGGTGGAGAACATTTTGACCATTAATTTTAATGTATTAAAATCAAATACATCAGGTATTTTATGTATGTGTTTAATAAATGTAAAAATAAAAATTTCACCCTGTATAATTCATACCATGACCATACATTATTTAGTTTGTTGGAATCGGTTCATTAAGAGGATTTCAATAAAATGGAAATATACAGGGTTTTTCATTAAAAAATAACAACATCGACTATGGCATACTTGCGTGAATCACCCTGTACATTTATATTTATGTTTACATAACGCACAACTCAATTCAAAAGTTGACGTGTCCCGGCATTTTTTATAATTTTTTAAAATAATGACATAATAGTTATTTACGTAACTAGTTATGAAAAGAGCAATATTGTTCAACAAGCGTAATATTTGCCAAAACGAGCGCCAGCGAGTTCTGCAAATTACGCGAGTTGAACAATATCGCTACTTGAAAGAGGGAGAAGAATAATTGTGCGCAGTCAGCTGGTGCCAAATTTACTTATATATAAACCCAATTTTTATCGGCAACAATGTTAAATACCAATAATTGTTAAATCGAAAGTTTATAGATTTTATTTATTGCAGATTGTAATTTATCCAAATTGTTTCTTGAACTATATTATTCTTATTTGTGTTGATCTCACTAATTTTTCAAAAGGCAACATTACCAATTTCGATTTTCAAATGCTAGACAAGTTATTTATTCCGTAGAAAGTACCAAACATTCTAAGCTGGCAACGCTGCTTTCATATCAGATTGGTAGCTGGAACTAAACACACGCCCGGCGCTTACTGCGAGCAATTATTCTTCGCTGTCGTTCAAGTAGTTTCTCTTATATTTTCCTTGTCGTACTTGTGTAAATGGTTTGTCTCGAATAGACTTTCCTATATAAGTATAAATGTATGTATTGCGCGGTCAGCTAATGTGACCCATGGGCACCTTGGCTGCTCTGCCACCGTACACAGACAATGTATAGTAGATCCACTCTAAGCTCCTCCCAGCGCAATGTTTCACTCGGTTTCAGCTGCTACTCTACTTCGGGATCTTGGAAGTTCCAATCGAGCGATAGACATATACAGTGTGTCTTTGGTCGTTTGAAGGTACGAGCAGAGTTGATAGTATACCGGCTGGACTGTCTTTGCTATGAATTATCATCACGGGATATTTATTAAAAACAAGATGCCGGCGAATGTGTTGTTTGGATGTATGAATTGTATTAGAGCGACATTAAAAGATCTTTTTAAAAAATGGTATTATTTCACACATGGCAATCTCAAAAAGAACCAAAAAGACAATATTCCAAACAGTACAATAGTACAATAGAGTACTATACAAGAAATACAATTAAACCCGTGGGATGTGTGGAATGAATAACAAAACGAGATAATATAAAGAATGTAGATATAACAGAGAAGCAGGAGATGAAATCCATGCTCTATGATATAAAAGAAAAACAACTGAACTATTTGGGACATTTACAGCAAATGGATGATACCTATAGTTTGGCAAGTTTATCTTAAGCTATACGGGATCGGTAAGAGGCGAGGAAAAACATGGCGCCTATCTGTCAAACGTACAAATGGCGTACGGTACCTATTTTACCAAGTAAAACTGAAAATACAAAGGTAGGTATAACGCCACTGGATAAATCAATATCAGTCAACTGACGAAGTGAGAGGGAAGATCTCACGCACGCGCTTGCCAATAAGAAGTCAGCTGGTCGATACAAATCACCAATTATGTAATTCGAGGGTGTGGTCATTATGGTTTTCGTATAACGCTGCCAGAGCTTCAAAAAGCCCATAGCATATTTGGAAAAGTGTTCATCTTTAAATATTCATAAATTGAAAAAATAATGTTAATAGAATAAATCCAAGGAAACAAGTACATTTTAAAGTTAACGTTTAATCATATTTTTAATATTGTTGATAATAAAAAGACCCTTTTCTAATTATTATCACTACATAGTAAGCACTTCAGTTTTTTCATAGTTAAATGTGGCAATGTCGAATGTTTTCGACTGCATTCCTTTCACGGTTTCAGATAAACTTGCCAAAGTATACTATACTACGCTGGCCCAATATTACAAGGTTGTATGTTACAAATTTAGAAATATTGGCTTAGTATTCTTACAAGGGACTATGTCGTCTGGGCTACACATAGAACTTGGTTTGATGTATTTCTCGCATTTGTATCCAATGAAATAATGATAAATATATCAAACCAAGTTCTATGTGTAGCCCAGACGACATAGTCCCTTGTAAGAATACTAAGCCAATATTTCTAAATTTGTAACATACAACCTTGTAATATTGGGCCAGCGACTAGTTAAAAATGTATGGGAAGCAAAGGCGATTTTTAAAAGAGGCAGAGTTAGATCCTGAGATAACAACGTAGCCAAAATAGCAAAGGAAATGGGATAAACAATTAGCAGAAAATAGAAAAGCATGGAAAAATTTTGTTGATGAAACTTGAAATTTTAAGAGAAACTCCCTACACCTAGAGGTAGGGGGAAGTTTGATTATATATATTTTTACTCATTTACACATCCTTGTAAGAATGTTTTATGGAGCTATTCATTACCTCTTGGGACAATGGTGCGTTTATATCACAGATTAAAATCAATAACTCTTTTAAACCTGATATATAATCACAAATATTACAAAATTTGTGATTATTACTTTTTGCTTTACTATAGGATTTCATTTTTCACTAAATACGATTATTCTGCATTGTTTTTATATGCAAGACGAATTCTGAAGTATGTTATAAAATCTATTATGATATTTTTAACGATTTTAAATAGTTTATTTCAAATTTTATGTAGTAAGCAAGGTATACGTATACACGTGGATTTGTTTCAATCTATTTGTATATTTTTAACGAATTAGAAATATTCTATTTATATAATGTTTAAAAGCTATTCTAGTTTATTTCTCATAATTTTATGTTCATAATGAAATACTATAACGTACTGTAAATGGTTTTTGGAAATAATTTTCTAGCAACAACAAGTCTTAATCAGCGCCAACGACAATTGAACCTACTATTCATTGTCTATGTACGGTGGTGCGGTCGAGCGCCTATCACTCTTCCCCTATTTCGCGCCCGGATGTAACGCGACATGCGATAGATGTACGAAAACATTTGGGATGACAAAAAAAAGTTTGACTTAAAACATCAAAAAATATTGCGAGCCAGGCGCATTTTGTTTCCGTACGCCACTGCACGTGGTTAAAAAAAATCAAATTCGTTATTCATTGGGAAGATTAGCAAGGATGGTATCATACTGGGTGAATTACTGCAGTAAATATGTCAATAATTGCAAATATTATTGAAATTTATGTAACTGATTTAAAATATGTACCAGGCGATGTATTTATTTATTGATACAGTTTTACTCTGTTTGATTGGTAGTATATTATGTCTATGTATGCTCTTGTTCCAACATTTTCCATTATACAGATCGCGTAATTTCTTATGGAACCTTTCTGGATTATACAAGTACGACAAGGAAAATATGAGAAAAACAGCTTGAAAGAGAGAGAAAGTATAACTGTACGCGCGTATCGAAGGCGTGTACCCAGGTCTAGGGGATAGCCGAATGTTGATTGTCCTTTACAGAGAGAAGGAGAATTCACTAGTAGGTGGTATTCAGAACTTGAAAGAGAGAGAAAGTGTACTGTGCGCGCGCATCGGAGGCGTCTACCCAGGTCTAGGGGATGGCCGAATGTTTATTGTCCGTTCTGAATATCACCTACTAGTGAATTCTCTTTCTCTCTGTAAAGGACAATCAACATTTGGCCAGATGCTAAGATGTTTCCTCGGAGTACAGTATTCCGTGACTAGGTAGGTAACTGCCTTCAAAAGTCTTTTACCCATTTTCAACAGCCTGATTTAAAGTTCCTTGTTTACCTTGTCCAGTAAACTCTATGAATGAATATGCTTGAATCCAGTTTCCTGTAACCTGTCATATTTAGTAATGCGTGTTACCAATAGATATCGAAGAATATTAGATTGAATACCACTATAAGGCCTTACAAAGGCATTGAATCATATTTAAAAAAAGAATCGTCGTTAACTTGAGGGAAAACAACTACCTCTCGTTCTATATGCCCCTACAGAGATTGAATTACACTTCTAAGTTGAACGGGGTCGGTATGATAAACAAGATTTAACAAAGCATAGTTATAGTTACAAACCGATGGGTTTGTGTCAATCTAGAGTTTTGGTTTTCGGTTGGAGGTGAAAATACTGCTGTTGTCACGACTTTTATATTTCCTTTACTTGGGGATATGTATTGATTGTCATTTCAGTGTCATCTTCAGTATGAGATTAGGCTCTCAGAGCTCTCGGGCGAAGATTATCTACCTTGTACTGATAACGCTGAAACTGGTCTAGTGATGTTGCCCTTTCTATTCGAAAACAAGAATGGTTGGTTAAATCTTGTAGATCATGCTGACCCCGTAGGGCTTAATTGTAGCCAAAATTCATCAACTTCAAACTTTCCGCCAGAGTTTTTATGGCCCTTTCTAACCTTGAGAAAAACCCCAAGTATCTTTCAAGCACGCAATGAGAAAATGCGATTTTGTGGCATGGAAGAAGAAACCTCCATCCACATATTTTCTAACTGCACATCACTTTAGAATCATAGGGCACAGCATCTGGGAGATTACTGGTTAGAAGAGGATCATTCATCTCAATTGAAGCCTGCATATATTCTAAAATTCCTTAGGGAAATAAGACTGAAGGAGCTGCTAGTTTCTGAGACTCTCCTGAGAAGTACGGTGGCATAATTGATCTTTAGGGTCTCAGTGAATGTCACCTCAAAATACATACATATACATACAAGATCGACTTTTGGGAAAAATAATCGCCAAAAATATCAACATAACTTCTCTTAATCCACACTGTATACAAGATGTCCCGGCAGAGCGTATCAGAGACATCATGGTAGATAATTGAGAGACTAAAAATACTTCATATAAAAAGCATGCATCACTACCTTCGCATAATATAGTGTAAACTATATACAATGCGGTGCGATATAAAATTGTCCATATCTCTTATAGGCGTGAATATCAAGATGTCACAAGAGATCGCTTTTTTTATGAAAAATATTTGATGAATTGAGATGAGGAATTTCAAAGTGAAAAGAAATGGCATATGAAAAGTAATTCCAGTGAGTGGAGCACAAATTTTTTACTACTACTACTACCATCATTATTTTTAGTCCCAATTTTTTTGGTACGAGCTTATGGGACATCCTGTTTATTTGTTGCAAGTAGTCCTGTATTCATTTTTCGGAATATTTCCGAACCTATTTTCCAATTTTTTCTTCTTTTAGTGATAAAAATATTTTTGTTCAAAAATCTAACAAGTTGAATCATTATTTGTTTAACAATTAACATTGATGAACGTTTTTATAAAATAATACAGTACTAAATAAGTTTTGTTTTCGGTAAAATAAATATTTAACATGCTGATATTTTTTAAACAATCAAGGTTGTGAAATACGAGAACCTTTGTTAACTCTGAAATATTATATGTATAAATAGTAAGAAACAGGATATACCTAGGTAGAATTATGATACCTACCCGCTTCAAAAATTTTTACACAAATATTTAAATCACCAATTAAATAATTTAGAAAATATCTTATGCATCCTGGACATAAATACTGTTCCAATACCTTCGCCGATGAGGAAATGGAGAGAAGGTGGGATGAGTGTGAGGCGATTGGAGCAGAAGAGATTGGGTGGACCGGAAATGCGGGGAGGTGAACTACTCCTTGACGCAGGTGCTGACTGGACATGGGTCGAGAGTAGGTTACCTTCACAGGATGATGTGGGACATGTGTTTAGATGCTGGAAGAACGAGGAAATTCTGAGTAGGTGTGTTTGGTTGGTAGGCATTCCCTTTGAGGATAAGTCCAACACTGTCTAGGTACTGGTTAGGACCCATTCGAACATGAGCTTCCTATCTCGGCCAAAAAAATACCTTCTCCACAACGAACCATTCTATCAAACACATAAAAAATTGAAAAATTGTTCAGACATCTCTGCAGATTTAATATAATGGCTGCTTGAATATCAGTCATGATAGTCCTTTGGCTTCTATATCCTTTGCCAATATTGAACTGGGCACACTTTCTTATGACTCGAATTTCCACTTGAAATATACTTGGGTTTTTCCCAAGCTTTCAGAGTGCTTCGTTCATGGACCGTACACTCGTATTCCAGTTCCTTTATCGCTTATGAGCCGTCTTCATACCATTGAATAACATTCTTTACAAGTCTGATAATGATACTTGGACCCCATTCCTTGTTGTTGCTTTAGTTTTGCCAAACGAGCATTAAATACCCAGACTGTATGAAGAGTCTTAGACTTAAATTACCAGAATTGGTTCATTGAAAAACCTTTTAACAGTCTTCGAATATGTCTCCAGACAAGTGTGAGACTATAGCAGACATGGCCTACGTTGTCCAACAGGCCACTTTCGTCTAAATCATAATACCAATTTTACTTAGCCCAATCGGATACGGATTTGACCCGGAAAATATTTTAAGTAGCGATTTTCTTCGTAATTTGGTAGGAAGGGTCACCGGCAGTCTGTTTTGCATAGTACTCGATCCGTTGCGTCATCCGCCATCTTGAATTTAGGGGTCAATTTTTGTTTATTGAATAACTCGTTTATTTTCAGCTACACACAAAAAATGATCATCACAAAAGATGCTTAGAATTCAATTTCCTACAATTTTAATTCCATCGTAGGATCTATATTTTGCGATTCATACCCTAAAATACGGGATGAATATTTGTTTGATGAACTACTCGTTTATTGTCAATTTACATGGAAAATCTTTATGGACGAAGTTGTTTGAAATTAAATTGTCTACAATTTTAGCCGCATCGATTTTTTCTGCAACAGATCGAGTACCACGTAAAATAAATTTTCGTCTGCCAGTAATCCCCCCAACGAATTCCGAAGGAAAACTGCTACTACAATTTTTGCTGGGTTTGCCCCTTTCATGAGCTAATCCGACTGGGCTAACTGTGATGTACTATGATGAATTAGCAGAGCATATAGTTTGGGTCCGTATTAGTTATCTGATTTTTGGCAAGATATCTCTTTCTCTTGCCATGAATAGGTGTGGGCCACAATAGACCAGTTGCAGTGGATTGCCTAATAAATCCACCCACCACAAACCTACCTAACCTTAGTTGAGAATTTGGGATCCGCTCACTCGATACGCAACACAATTTACACGCTAATTTTGCGTATTTCGATAACCGAATTATCTTCTCCAAAGACTGAAGGCACAAAATTCACAAGCTGTTAACTTGGTCATAGAAATATGCATCATGGAAAGTTTTAGGGTCAGTGCAGATGGATGCCAATTGCAATCTGACTGCCGTGTCTCCTTGAAGTGGATGCCGATTTTTCGAAATATGGCTGTGACGAAGTCGCAGAGCGTGAACGATCAGAATTGGTTTTGCGTTAGTGATCAGTCAGTGGTGTATAACAGCTATGTTGTTCATTCAATTACGACGCGAGATAATGGTCCGCCTCATCCACCAATCACCACTTATGGAGCCATTGCGTGGAGTAGTAGAACTAGCCTATTAACGACGAGAGAAAACCTCTCCAAAATTCAGAGACTAGCCTGTATATGCATTACAGGAGCAATAAAAACATGCCCAACGGCAGCCATGGAAGTGACTCTCAACCTCACCCCACTACATATGGTGGTGGAAAGCGTTGCAAAAAGAACAAGATACAGACTAAATAGAGAGGGAATCATTAAAAAAACCACCTGGGACGACAAGACGGTATGATGGAAAAGTATAACTTTTCAAAGAAATTCGTTACGGAATTAAGCAACAAGAAGTAATGGGATCCAAACCAGACGGCTCAAAAGCAATAGAAGGAACTGGGATAGGAGTGTTGGGGCCAGCAACCAAACAATCTGAAAGCTTGGGAAAAACCCCAAGTATCTTTCAAGCGGAAATCCACGCCATAAGAAAGTGCGCCCAATTCAATATTGATAAAGGATACAGAAGACAAGGGATTATCATGATGTCGGATAGTCAAGCAGCCATTAAAGCACTGAGCTCTTGTGTAATCAGTTCCAAAATGGTGTGGGAATGCCTAGACAAACTCAATGAACTAGGCGAGAACAATATAGTCACCTTACTATGGATTCCAGGACACACTGGAATAGAAGAAAATAAAATAGCAAATGAATTAGCAAAGAGGGGGACTGAAATACCTTTCTGGGGGCCTGAACCCTTTTGCGGAATCAGCAACAATGTAATATTGGAAGAAATAAGTAAAGCTGAGAAAAAAGAATATCTGACCATTGGAAAGATCTAGTAGGGCTTATACAATCAATGACTTTTCTGGGTGACTACAACCTGTTAAGATCAAATGAATGCATAAGTCAAAGTAAAACTGCGCTAAGAGTTTTAACAGCGATCCTGACGGGATGCCTGAATGGGCACCTGAAAAAGCTCAAAATAGTAGAGGAAGAAGAATGCAGATTTTGTGGAATAGGAGAAGAAACCTCCATCCACATACTTTCCAACTGCACAGCACTCCAGAATCCTAGAGCACAGCACCTAGATGATTACTGGATAGAAGAGGAACATTTACCTAAGTTGAAGCCTGCAGACATCCTAAAATTCTTCCGGGAAATAGGACTAAAGGAACTACTAGTTTCTGAAACTCTCCTCAGAAACTGAGTAGAAGTAAGGGGGCACAATAGATCTTTTAGGTCTCAGTGAATATCACCCCAAAATACATACATACATACATAGTCCTCCTCAATCGTCGAAACCAGCTGTCTGTCTGGTTTGCAGAATTTACCTAATTGTTAAGCATAATGGTTAAGATGTAGTGGTTTTCCATCGAGGATGTTTTCCCCAACAGTTTCTCCATAATGTTCAGTATGAAGAAGACAGAGCTATTGGCCCGGGAGTAAACCTCTCCTGATTGGGGAATAAGGACGCTTCGGGCTCTTTTCCAAGCAGTTGCATTGATGCCCTGGAGAGGTATTACATAGTATTTGAGGTATAGGTATTTTCCCTCACTGCAGATGCGCTGGGTTTATACCATCTGGTCCAGGAGGATTGTATGGCTCAATTAGGACAAATTTGCTTTATAATATGCTATATACAGTAAATACAATTTCAGATTGTGGCGCGTACATAATTTTTTCTGCAGCCGCCAATAATTTGACGATAATATAGGGACATAATATTTACTGCTGAAAATTTATAACAAATCTTAACTTATTTATTATGAATGTGCAGTTATGTAAAGTCAATTCAGGAATCATAATATTTGTGTTATCAATAATATTGAATTCGATTCTCGAAGTTCCAGGTTAGTTCTGTTCAATTTTGACATAAGAGCTAGTGAAAGTTGCAGTTCTTCACTTTACCGAGCAGTTAAGTCTGGTTTACGATCTATACCGGTAACGACGCACTTTCCAAGTTAAGAAATGATCGGAAAAACGCAAAAAATGTTGTTAGGAAGAGTTTTATAAAAAAAAATATATTTACAGTAACTTGTTGGGAAATAGATATAATATCTATGGGCTGATTGGTACCAAACCGATCGAGATCATATTATAAAAAGCGAAAGTTTTATCTATAATAAATATACGATAGAAAAAATAATGAGGAAGTTAAGATGTAGACGAGTAACATAAAATTATATATCTTTTTAATGATTCACAGCATGAACACCTACTACGATTATACCATCTAATTAATGAATATGTTTATTTATCACTTTACTGAAACATAAACGTTTTATGATACTAAATATCTGTTGCAACATTCATGTTCTGTGTTAATAAGCGTACAAATAAATAAGATATAAAAAAAGTTATAAAATATACAAACACTTTACATAAAAATAATACCGGTTATATTATAATCTCACTTAAATTTATGCATAACAATTATTGGAAAATTTTAATCGAAGTCAAGTTATGGAAAAAATAACGCGAAGAAGACTTATCATCAATTTCATAATCAACAGAACCATTCTTAGGGTTCCGTATCTAGAGAGTAAAAGACGGAACCTATTACTAAGATTTTGCTGCTAGTCCGTCTCGCTCAGGAACCGTTATAGCTTAACAATTGAAATTTTCACAGATAATGTATTTCTGTTGCCGCTATAACAGCTAGTACTATAAACAGAATACGTGAAAATCACGTTTTTTGTTTCTTTTTCATCGATATTGACACGGCAACAAATAGCTTCCGCCGTGGCTTAGTTGGTTAAAGCGCTTTTCTATTAAATGGGAAATCACGAGTTTGTATTTCACTGCAGCATCATGTTTTTTTTTAAATGTGTTGCCTACTGAGCGAAGCTATGGATAGGAATCACAAAAGTGAAATCAATCAGATAAAAAAGTTATATTAGCTTAGCTCTAAATTCCTATTATAGATAGTAGTACGCAACTCTTCGTGCGCGAGTCCGACTCACAGTTGGCCATGTTTAACATTTTCATTTTCGAGTTAACTGTATAAACCCTCACTTCGTGGAATCTACTCATAATATGGTTTTAAATGAAACTAACTGTTTCTGATTGACTCCACAATATATTTGTAAAAATTTGTAAATTGCAAGTAAATTGACAATTTACTTGCAATTTATATATTGTGGAGTCAATCAGAAACAGTTAGTTTCATTTAAAACCATATTTTCATTTTCCTTATTTTAGGGCCAATTCTGTAAGCAACTGTTAAATTTTGAAGCATGGTTGAAAATTAGACGATCCTCTATCTTCATTTTACTATTCTGTTTGCATCATAAGCTTTAAAATATTAATAGAAGCTCAATTTTCGCCGATATATGTTTAAATTTAAACCCTACTATAGACTAAAGCTGGAATCATACAAGAAAAAATTAAAACTAAGATTAAATTGGAAACTAAAACTAAGAAGATAAAACCATGTTATTTTTTAATTCAAATCTCAATTTCTTGGTTTATTGCACGAGCATGTACGTGTGATGTAGATGTTCATGCAAGAAACTAAGAAATTAACATTTAAATTAAAAAATGACATGGTTTTATTTTCTTAGTTCTAGTTTTAAATTAATCTTGGTTTCAATTTTTTCTTGCATGAATCCACCTTCAAACTTGAACATTTTTGATAGGGGAAACTTTAAAAATACAACCGAATTGATTTAAATTCAAGTGAATGAAAGAAATGGCTTTGACATTTGATGTCTTATCAATGGATAAAGAAATTCGAATCCATAGGAACGCACTTAGAAACTAAGTAAATTTGTGGGGTTATGATATATTATTTTACTCACAAATCAAATCTTTCTTAGGAAACAGTATAGTAGAATTCAGGGAAATTTGGGAGATAATTCAAATCCCTTCGAATTACCTGATAACACATTCACCAAGCTTTTCAGACTTGATAAAGATGCTTGCCAATCAGTCATACATTCAATATCTGAACATATGCATGATAGTCATATGTCAGCGTTGCTCAAACTGCTATCTACATCGCCGCAAAAGAGATTACCAAAAGAAACACCACAGGTAATAAAATTCACATCCTTAGGCGCTGGTTTCTCTGAACAGACGTTAACCGCGGCCGGCGCCGTTTAGAAGTTGCGGCTCGCGTTCACATGTTATCGGTAGCGGTTCAGTGGTTTCTCTAGAATCAGTTCAATGAGAGGTATCGATTGAGACTGACGTCTTTTGAGAACTAATTGGACTACAACAATGAACAAAATGTTGAAAACAATGTTACTTGAATAAGAGGAACATAATGAATTAATAATGTTATCATTAAAAAAAGGAGAAAGACGAACAATATGTTTAAAAATCGAGAAAATGAGGGAGTATTTCGCAGCTTGATTTACACCTACCAATCTCTTCCCACACTTCATGTCTTAAAACAATATTTTTCTAATCCACATGTGCGGCTTCATTTAAAATTGGATGGCTTCGCACTAATTCTATTAACAATTCGTACTGTTCTTTTTTTCATTATGTTGTCGTCCGCCATAATGTCTACCCGCCACAATGGTTCGAAATAATATGAGCCGACAGCCTTAGTGGGTACACGTCGCCCGTTGACGCCAGCAGTAACTGACGGCGTGCCTATGAAACCGGCTCCATATTCTTTTGAGCAGAGCATTTGAACGTCCACGGCGGCTGTTACCCGTAGCGGCTGCCGCCTGTTCAGAGAAACCAGCGCCTTACAGATAGTCCACAAGCACTACTAGCCCTGAACAGACCACGTATCACATCAAGCCTGTTCCTGATCGAAGCCTGTAGCAACTACGAAGTCACTCTAGGCTGGATCAAGGGCCACAGTAAATCGAAAGGTAACCACATTTCCGGCTTACTATCCAGGAAAGCAGCCTTCCAAAAACTCTTGGGACCTGGCATTTTCATTGGTCTGTCGGCGTCGGCTATGATTGACCTAATAAAGGAACACTCCCTTGAAAAGTTTAAGGGTAGGTGGGACGATGCAAAAGGTTGCAGGCTTGGTAAAGTACTGCTGCAGCATCTGGACAGGAAAGTAGCCAAAAAATACGTGACTACGAACTGACAGAGCCTTCGGACAGCCACGGGTATTCTGACCGGTCACTGCCACCTACGAAAACACCTCTACAGACTGGGTCTGTCTGACACTTCACTTTGTAGAGGATGTGAACAGGAAGATGAGACTGTCATACTCAGCCTTTGTGAATGTCCGACACTCTATCAATTTAGGTTTTCTGTATTCGGCGAGTACAGGCTAACACAAGCCAGCATGAGGGATCTTACTTCCAGCGACGTTATCGCCTACTTCAAACAAGTAGGCTGGATGACTAGCTAGAAGGAAGTCTAAACCTCAGAATGATGCACAATGGGCCAATTGTGGCCTAAGTGCTGTGAGGTCACCCACCCTTCTAAATCCCACAGATACAGATAGTCAAAGACTTGTTCCTAAACATCTTCGCATACTATGTACTTTGCTGTCACTTCAGTAGTTTAGAGGTTAGAAATGGGGATCATTGATCTACTTTGCGAGTTAAATATTTCAAATGAATCAAGTTCGATCTGTCAACACTGCTTTATTCAACCACATTTAACACCACCGTTAAAATGAATGATTTTAAAGGATCCTTATAAAATTAGAATTGGGTTATATTCAATTAACGGAACGTTAGAAACTCATTTTTCAACGTGCTTTTAATTTTTAACCAGATCTTTTAGAATTGATCCATTTACGAGTTATCCCAAGCAGCATTTGGAGATCGTTGGGCTAGACAACCCAACGTTTAAAACGCAATCAAAATAACATATGACTCCACAACCTATATTGCTACTTGGGATCCTTATACTTCCAAGATTTTTACGCAGTTATCCCTAAAATGACAAATTATTTCAATACATATTTATATTAAAAGGTTCTCTGTTAACCATTTATAGGCTCATCCCCAATAGTCGTCCAAAAAAAAGAACAGACGACAAGAGGGACTGAAAATGATGCTTTTATTAGAGCAATTTTTTCATATTAACCAATTTGCTGAATATTCCTCTATAATTTATTCAAAATATATTATAGGAAGTCGAAAGAAAACTGCTATAGGCAGGAAAATTATATCTGAACGCTTCAACAAGTATAACAACTGAGGTTTCATATAAATCAATTTAATTGGTTGGCGGAACGAGAGTGCCCTCTAGTAGAAATTTAAGAAAATAACTCATACAATCAAAGTGAGCTATGACAATTCATAGGAAATTTTAAATTCAAAATGACATAGGGAAAAGAAAATTATAATTTTGTAAGTAGTAGAGCAGCCGTTAGTTTGACTGTACGGAACATTTTGAATATCTCTGGTAGTTTTGTTGATTACTGAAAGTTATCTCAGTAACAAAAATTGTTTCTAATATTTGCATAGCATGTCAAGGTAATTATTCTAGCGCCGTTAAAAAGAATAAATAAAACCTGTTCCATTGAATAGTAATTAACATCCATCGAAAAACAAATAAATCCCAATACGTTCATTTTTACGTTTATTTTCAACATGGAGTTGAAAAAATTCGAGAAAAAATTGTGCAAAATACCCAGAAAGTATTTTTTGGACGTTAGGATTGGGATGCAGAAAACTTTTTGTAAAATAAAATACATGGTGCTTCCAAGGTAGTTTGGAATATTGATGTGGCGATTCGTCATTTACTTTTAAGACGAAAAGTTTCTATAAACATTTGTGATTAGTTTTATCGTTAATGAGAAACAGGATATTCGATATTCTCATCATTTTAATACTAGAAGTAACAAGATGGTGATTAACATGAATATAAAGGTAGAACATCCTAAGGAGGATGCTGAAATGGTGCACAGGCATCTGGTTGACGTTTAATGGATTGCCAAAGACGTTCGAAAAAGCCAGGAGTATTGCAAATAGCGTTAGAACCTTTACTATAAACAAGTCAGGGAGACCAGAGATGCCACAAAAGTTTTAATAGTTAATATGACAATTTTTGAATTTAAATAAATATTTCCGCATAAAAATTGTTCATCAACCAATCATTTTGACAAAGTACTGGTAATATCTTCATAGGAAAATATTTACTACAGTTCATAAGAACAGGAGGAAATAGAATTCGAAATAATTGAAATAGCAGATCATGAAGATGGAGAGAGCGACGAATATTTTGATAATGGCAGAGAAGAATGGGGCTTGAAGAAGTGGGCTTGAAGACCATGATTTATAATGAAGGCGGAAGAAACACCTGAATACTTTTCCTGCTGAATAAGAATTTTTATTTTCAGTTGACACTGACGTAATTTTGGCTTCTAATTTTGTGAAACCAAGAAATTTTGTTAATCATAATAAAAGTCTACATTTTTCTACCCTCTATATTGTATAGAGGTATGTTTATAGAAGAAATGCCTTTCAGGTCAAATTTTTCCCTCTTCTCTGTCTCAGACAAATATTCGATTCGGAATAGCGTGTGGATAATTTTTTTTTAAATTCAAATAGGTACATTTACCGCTTACAAAAATTGCATTAGTTGAGTGGAAAAATTTGAAAAACTATTTGACATTTTACAAATTTGAAAAATCAGGAGAACATTTCCAATAAAAAATATTGACTCCCGAAACTTTATCTCTATTATTGGAAATTTTTGGAAATTTATTTCTTCACGTCAGGTTATGTTTGAGCGACCGGGGGTCGCGACGCAAAAGATCTGACCGTTACGTTACGTTATGTTACGTTGCTTCGTTATGTGCCTTACTTGCGTGCGTGTGCTCTCTCCTGAGTCTCTTTCTCGTTTACGAAGCAGCGATTCATATGCTTTGGCCGGGAATCGAACCCGGGCCGCCCGCGTGCAAGGTGAGCATTCTACCACTGAACCACCGATGCTACATTAAAATTCTATGCAAAGCTGGTATTCGCAGTGCTGGTGATCTACTTGAATTTGTTCGGATAAATTTTTACTATTATTTCCATAATTTTTTTGCACGATTGATCTTTTTTGTTTATTCACAGAATCGGTTGTCAGGACGGTAGGTTGTGTTTACTGGTTTCTAAGTTTAACACGTCGGTAAGTGATTTACTTACCGTTCAGACGTCGAAAAGTAATAAATAGCATAAAAACAATTTCACCAAAATGCAAAATATATTTTAAACTGATCGAGAAGTATAAATGTCACTTTTGACATTTCGTTCATTTCGAAGAAATTTAAATTATTTTATTCGGAATTTATTTCAATACGATCGTGCAAAAAATGGTATAAGCATCTCGAACGTTAAGGTTAATTACAACGTTTGCATGTAGATTCCTCTCGTAAAATTGGACAAAATGATATGAGGATTAAGGGGTCTAGAACATTTACTTTTCGAAATACAGGGTGTTGAAATTTTGAAAACTTGAATGTTTTAATTCGATAACTTTAAAATGGATGGATAAATTGATTTGACATTTGGCAGCTTGTTTTTAAATGTAAAAGGGCATATTTTGATAGAAATAGTAGTTTGTGCAACTAGTGTGGATATGATGGCCATATCGCACGAGGACGAAGTTTGAGCACGACGCCGTAGGCGGAGTGCTCAATCGTTCAAGTGCGATATGGACAATCCACACGAGTCGAACAGCATATTTTTTCTACGACCCACTTAGGAAAAAATCTAGAAAATAAAAATTATAATTTCAAATTGAAAATTTTACAATTCAATTTTATGTTTCCACTAATTTTTTCGTGGTAAACGTACAGTTCTTGAATGTCCAATTTGTATAATGCTACGATGCTGTTATAAGTAGATGTTGCCAGTCAGACTCCCTCATGAAGGGTACCGTACCATTATCTATAATAATGAATATTCTGCTAAATATTTTAAACGTCTACCTATTTTCGTTATTAATATCAAGCAGAATAATTATTTAAAAATAAAATTAGCAATAAAAAAAACTTCTTCACGGGGAATCGAACCCGGGTCTACCGCGTGAGAGTCTGGTTTGCTTACTACTCGACCAGCGAGGAAGACGCAAATTGTTTATCTATAACGTCAGATGTATTACATAATTTTTGCTTAAAAGGAACTAAAGTTCCTACCGTGTGTCCCGCGACACGTTCTACCTTTTTTTATAACTTCAATTCAATGCCGAAAATAGGTCTTGTCCGATTTCACCAACCATTGTCTAAAGATAGGTAATACCTAAATCAGACTTTGTAATGACAAAATAGAATTTACGTTTCACCAAGCGCTAAGAAACACCTAAACATGATAGAAAATACCCAATATTGTCACTCTCAAGTAATTCTTAGCGCGTGGTAAAACGAAAATTTCACTTAGCAATTCCAAAATCTGATTTAGGTATTACCTAACTTCAGGAAATGGTTGGTGAAATTGGGCATAAGTTAGCAAAAAATCGCAAATTGGTAATTTATTGTTAACGAAATTTATTAATGCCTAAGACGTGATCTCAGACGAATTTTAGAAATACTTTCAAGATACTTTTTTTCAGTTTAGAATGAGCAATAGAGTTCTAGAACATTTTGTTAATCAACAATTGCCTAGCATGCTGAAAAATTAGCTAAAAATAACGAAGGTAATTAATTTTTTTGTGTTCAGAATACACAATAATTTTGCCAAATTCTTAATTCAACAATTATTGATACCTTAAAAAAGTTGCGCGAAAACCTATTTTCATCGTTGAATGGAAATTATAAAGAAGAGAGATATAATTCCGAAGGTGTGGACTTTTTTATTGTGAGTTTTCTTCTCTTTTTGAATCTTTTTTCAAATTTGAAAAATGTCAGATAGTTTTTAAGGTTTTATATATTTTGCAATTTCTGCAGCTAGTGCTTGAATTTTTTCAAAAATCATTTACACGCGCTATTCCTAATCGAATGACACCTCGTTTATATTTTTCGGAGGCGGGGACGTTTCACCTAAAAGACACTGGTTGACCAGACTATAATATATCCTCGAATAAAATTTTTTATCACTTTTCACTTTTCACAAAAAATGTAAAGGAGGATTTCAAGACAATGCCAAAAAAATGAAAGACAATAATCGTCTTATTCAAAGTAAGAAAATACCAAAATTCAGTAGATAAATTGATATATTACCAAATAGAGAAGAGAATGAAAATTTCCCAGAAACGGATTGGATAAAATGCAGAAATAAGACGTAATAAAGTGAGAAAGTTGAGGAAAATAACTTTCAAATATTGAATAATAAACTCTTTAATTGGTTTCTTAATAGAATAAGCGCCGCAAATATGTTTCGTAAATTATAGTCGTAAAAGTTTAGTTTATGCTGGTACATTATTTCATCCAATCAAATGATTTCTTTAAGGGTATTAATATCATAAAGTGGAAATTATGGTAATAAGAATGTGTCTTAGAATATGCGAGGGTCACATAAATTGCTCTATAATTTTGCATTGAAATGTTTTCGAGTGGTGTAGTGGTATAGTTTTAAATGAATACTAAAATCCCTCCAACTATTTTTCAACACGCACTATACATTTTCCATCCTCGCAAGTGCAAAAAAGGGGCTTTATATTCGAGTTGTATACATGATTTTTCTTATGTACCAATTAAGTATTTAAAAAAAATTAAAATAACAATAAAGAGTAAGTGAAATATAGTGTGTGATAGGAAAAAATAGCTACACTTGTAAATACTGGAAGTAATGAATACAAACATACTGGCGCTTGTCAAAAAAATATCATAAATATAGGTGTGTACATTTTCCATGGGGTAAAATCTTTTTTTTTTTTATCTTCTAGTTTGTGCATCTTAAATTGATTTCGATGATTTTGAGACAAGCGTAAGTCACGAAGAAATCAATTTAAACCTAGCTTTGTTAACTTTATAATAATTTATGAAAATTGAAGTCCCAATTCGCCAATAAAAAAATAAAATTCAATAATTATTTATAATAATATGAACAAAAATGAAAAAATACTTTGGCAGGGAAAACTAACAAAATAAACTTTAAGTGCCCTGCTCCTTAAAACATATTTATTTTTTTAAAAACACAAGCTTAGACTATGCCGAGTATATGTGACTTTTTAGTGTAATTTGATTTATTTTAATAAATATTGGCCAATAGAAAATAAAAAATAAAAATTATATAAAATAATATGGACAACACTGAAAAAATATTTTTGTAGGGAGAACAAGAAAATAATTGAAAGCAAACAAAATATACAATGTGTGACAAATAAAAACACATTCCCACTTGTACATATTGAAAAAAATAAATGCAAAAAAATAACGTTATGTTGTTGAAAAAATATCAAACATACAGTCTTAAGTAGGTACATGAAAAACAAATCTTTTTTTTAACATGTTTATCTTTCTATAATTTCGATGGTTTTTAGACAAATTTCAGTCATGAACAGTTCAATTGAAACCTCGCTTTGTTAACTTTATAATAATAAAATCATAAATTTATAAAAATAGAATTTTTTATATGCAATGAGAATGATAAGTTTCGAAAAATCATTAATTATGAGCACCAATATAGAAATAGGTAACGGAGAAAAATTATTTTTGAAAGGAAGAAAAAAATAATTCGAAGCAAACATAATGCGTTTTTAAGTAATAAAAAATATATCAAAAATACTTTTAGCTAGTGATGGAAATTTTTCTTTATTTTCCACTATCTGTATCCCAATTTTGATTAATTGGTTTTTAGACAAATTTCATCCACATACAGTTCAATTCATAATTCGATTCGTCAAATCTATGATCATCAATAACAATTTTAATCCTTCCATTTTTAAATTTAATGACAAGAAATGGAAAAAAATTAACTTCCAAGATACGCTAAGACATATTTTTAATCTTGGTTTCCGTTATATCAGTCTGAAACACACTGTATACGTAAATTTTTGTGAAATATGCTAAACTTTGATTGATATTTTCCTGTAAAATAGTTAAAAATCAATATTCCACTGGCAATAAATGCAAAAAAAAGTTTATAGCAGTTGAAAGCTTATAAAATATAGGTATATCGTGTAACAAATAAAACACTTTTGCACTTGCTTAATTGATGAGAAAATAGTTATTTACGTAATTAGTGAGATATGGACATTATTAACGCATGTGCTTTTCAAAGTTGAATGAACAAAAATCTATAAAAATAAGCTCAAGCAAATACAATCTCCTTTCGGAAATTGAAAATGCAGCATCCAGTGTTATTTTAAACATTTAATTCTGGTATTAATATGTTTCTAGATTCTTATTATCGCCCTAGTGCGGTAATATACGTCATTATGACATTAAAAATAGTGTCAAATCGTACCCGTTACATGACAGTTGTAGATAAAATAATAAACTTATTTAGTTGAAAATATATTAAGGATACAGTAGCGTCCACTTTTACCGGGATTATTTCCTTCCTATTAATTTTGACCAATCGCTATCTAGAATTGGTATGTCAAGTATAAATTTTGAGTGGAAAAGTTATAGAGAATAGAGAATAGTGCTACTACAAACATAATTAAAAACAATTTAGCCGATATGGCTAACAACACTCCTGTAACCTACAATAATTGAAATTTTTATATTAATTGTAATTTAAAATGAGTTTGAAGTAGTTACCTTTTCTAGCTTGAAAGTTATATTGTTTTTATTATTTTAATTAAAAAAAAATGTTGTATTAAAATAAAATGTTTATTCCACTCAGGAAATAATCTTACCAAATATCCCCCGTGCATCTAATTTTTCCTATTTGTTATAACAAATTACTCAGAAACTCGATTTTCCGAATTTTTCCGGAAAAATTAAATGCACCAGAGATATTACCCCCGATAGAATATTTCAATTATTTTTATCATCTAAAATCTGCTTCTCACTTTAATTTCAGGCTTTAGCAGAATTTTAGTCATATAATTAAAAACCTCATTTTGTAACTCTATAATAATTTACGAAAATTAACAACAAAATCAACAGAAATTCAAATATACTAATTACCGACTGAAACTTTTTTAAATAATATTGGGAACGGTTTTCAATGCGCGTTTTCAAACTTTCCCACAAATCGACTGGAAGCACACAACTACTAAAAACTATCTTTCACGGCGAATCGCGTTTCCACCGACACAACACGCGCTTCGACTACAACTCTAGAAGAAACAAACGGGAACACAACAGCGGTCGGTATGGATGGCGGGCGAGTAGTTATTTTGCGCTCACGTGCCCAAACTCGCTCCGATTTTTGCCAATTTATAGGCGCAATAGGTGGGCAAGGAATGATATCTACTGGCGTGAGAGATGCAACAGCAACGGCGCGCGTCAGTAAGAACGAGAACCTAAAAAATCGAGAGGGCTTGCTGGATTATTAGTTGACAAAGGTCGCGGTTGGGATTTATAAATATTACCCCTAATTCAAAATCATAATTATTTTTTGATATTCAGAAATATTTAAAAGACTTTGAAATCTAGTACTCCTGTGTATTTTTGGGAAAAAACTATAATTTTATGGCATTGGAATGGTTTAAATCCTAGTAAGGATTTCAAAAACAATTAGTATGAGCCAATGGTTGATTTTTGAAAATCTATCAGTAAGTAGTGATGTGCCTTAGTGCATGACACTTGTATGTTCTGGAATAATTTAGGGCAACTTCACACTCTATCATATCCAAATATATCGTACTATCAAGTTCAGGAAGTCTATTAACAAGCTGTGACAATTTTTGTCGAATGCGAGATTTTACTTTTTTGTGAAATTCTTAATTGACATTTTTATATCTTGCAAAGGAAGCTTTACAATCTCCTAACAATTTATCCCTTTACCTAATAGACAGTTTGGCAAAAAAAAAATCCTTTTCCTGTTCAGCCTGACGTACTTTAACTACCCTCTGTTTGGGACTCAACTTCGTTATGGTCTACTTTTCTAGAGCTCTTTTACAACTATCTACCTCCAAAAGTGAAATATATACCTACAGATTCCGAACATTTACCTATTTACTTTTATTATCTGCGACTACGATTCTGATTATTTTTTTAGTTTTATTTATTTCCATACAAATGGGGTGATTCATTAAGGGTGGTGACCAGCCGTAGGTATTTTTTTTGTACTGTACTGTATTTGGTACTGTATGTCTTGGTAGAATTTGGAGAAAAAAAATCTCATGAGAAAATCGGCCGCAAGCAAATGAGTGAAAATGTTATTCTACGTCTGTCACTAAAACAGCACCTAAAACACGGGTTTGACATTCAGAAAACGTCACTTTAAGCACTAGTCATTACAGTGCGAAAAGTCACATTTCGTTTATCTTTCGTTTCTTATACGTCACCTCAAGTGTATCTTCTGTGATTTATATTTAATATTCCGTGATAATTTTTGTAGTTTTGTGTCATTTGATTTTTCAATGACACGTCAATTATCTGTCTTCTTGTGAGTATAATAGAGGAGTTCAGTCTAAGGTCAGTGTGGCCAACAAAAAGTGGTTTTTCTGACAAGAATGACAGTTAAGGTCTACCCTTCAAAACATCAGATTTTTGAATGTTTTTTATCATTACGAACATCTATATTGCTTTATTAAAATAATGCATACACCCCCGAAGCGTATATTTTGAAATTTAAAATGACTTTTTAGCTGAATGCTCAACATATCGGTGGTCAATAGCTCTAGGAACTTCTGGCAAGTAACCATTTCATTTCTGTTATTCAGCTACTAATTATGTCAAATGTCAGTTATATTTATTTTTGTTGATATTCGTTTAATTCTGTATGTCCATTTTCGATTAGATTTTTGTAGCATTTCTAGTTGGGTGTATCTCCATTCCTCTAATTACTTTTTCCACTGACATCTGACATAACTAGTGACAGATAACAGAAATGAAATGGTGACATGCCAAGAGTTCCTAGAATTATTGGCCACCGATATGTTAAGTATTCAACTGAAAAGTCATTTTAAATTTCAAGATATACGCTTCGGGGGTGTATTCATTATTTTAATTAATCAATTTAGATGTTCGCAATGATAAAAGACATGCATGTTCGTTCTAACCACCAGTAATTTACAGTAATATTACTAATAAACATGCGCAGTTGAGAAAAATTGTTCCAACCACCTGAAATTACTGGTTCAGAACTCTCGATTACTATCAGTTCTCTGTTCCATCCCGTTTGTGGATCAGTAAAATTGCCGTTCAAACGATTCTTGCTTGATAGCGAGTATCGATAGTTCTGAAATTAGGAAATATGCGCAATGGCAACATTTTTATCTTAAACTGTCAAATTTGTTTTTTATGCGATGTGTAAAGAGGATATGAAAGTGAGTTTTTAGTTTTTGAACTGTTTTGAAAATAGTGTGCACCGTTTCTTACTGACTGTTTCTTTATGTAGTCGTTGATAAAATAAAAAAGGGAACAATGGAGTCCGAAACCACATTATATTCTGCTGAATTGTTTCTACTTATGATATAATTGAAAAATGTTCGAAATAGAACATGTATATTATAATTTTGCAATTTACCTTCATATAATTATCAAGGTTACAAATACTTCTATTTTTGAGATATTTTGATATAAGTAGATGGTATTATTAGTATTAAGTTTCACTAATTTGATATTTTTAGGTTAAAATTGTCCATTTTGGTTTTTATAAGCTCGTTGTATTAATTTTTATGTATTTTCAAGCCTGAAGGCTTCATAATTACAAATAAAATGTCTTGTTTTTTACTTTCATTTTCTGATTGATACAATAAAATATATTCTCAATAATATTAAAATCAATTGTGCATGGCAAAGTATTCACAGCAGCATCCCTGGTAACTACTAAACTAGTTCAAAATACGTTCCAACCGCTTGGTAAGAGATTACCAGTAATTTTACTAATCTCTCTCACACATGCGCACTGAATAGTTCAATTACTGGTTACGTACGATAACAGAATTGCTGGTTGGAACGAACCTATTTATCGTTTTTTTTCTGCGGGTGTGTGTATAGTAAGCATAGCATAGTAAGCACCTAGTGCCAAAAACATCTTTAGTCACTCGTTTCACACTCAGAAAACTCGTGAATTAAGTTGAGTTTTTGACACTTGGTACGTAATATACTATTTGAGTCCACAGTTTTTCGCAATCAATCAATATCAAAATATAATAGGATTTTTCAAAATATATTCCCAGATGTAGATTGATCAAAAATATCAAAGAAAATTATGGCATGCATTTTGAGTATTTAAAATAGGTGCGTTTTGTAGAATTCTGTTACGAGTAGCTCCCTTAAAAAATAAATACATTGTTGTTCTTTGTTTCTGGAATCTCCCTTCAGTGCTTTTTGTATCAGAGTCTACGTTTTTGGAAATCAGGTTCAGGCATATGGAAGTTAAAGACTTTTTTATCAACGAACACTCCCCCTATCACTCCAAAATAGGTTATACAGAAAAATACTTTAACAAAAGTTGTAGAATAAGGACAGTAGTTTCTTAAGTTAACACCAACCTAAATTGGAGAATATGTATTTTGTAAACAATCCAATCATATTTTGTGATAGATTGCGCCCACTAGTGAAAACCTATGAACTCTTATGAGAGTCTTTTCCCAAAATTATAGGACACATTATTTCCATATATCACTCTGTACAATAAAATGAATAAATTATATTTAAAGAGGATAAAGTCAAAAATATTAATTCTTTGTTGGTATTTTTACTACAAATTTTTTTGTTCGCCTGGCAGCATTTTAAGAAATAAGGAAAAATGTTATATACCAATTGATGAAAAAACTCGAATCTATAAGTTTTGCCACCTGTGTTGTTGTGATTACCCCCTACCACTTTTTTGTTCTTGTTGCACCATAACTTGAGAACAAAAATTAGCTCAAGGCCATTATGCAGAAACTTGCTCTTTATCAAATGGCACCAAAATGGTTCTATCCTATTAAAAAAAACCAATAAAACTAAAACAATCTTAACTCAAAGCCATTATGCAGAAATTTATTTATTCAATGGCTCCAAAATTTGTCCATTCTATAAAAAAGAACATTCAATTTTATACTTTTCTCCCTAGCCCATTGTCGCTTACGACCTCTGTGTTAAGCTCCATGTAAGCAGAGAATATTCCTCGCACTGCATATCTCATCTCATTACTTTTTTAGCTCGTTCTCTCTCTTCTCCCTTTTCCTCTTCACATCGCTTGTTCTCTTTTTTTGTCCCTTTCCATCTCTTCTTCTTCCCCTTCTTCTCCCTCTTTCTCTCTCCCCCGCATTGTCGATATTTCTTTTCCGATCTATCAATATCACTTCCCTTCTCTCTCTTCACATCTCGTTTCCTCTCTTCTCTCTTCATATCTTGTTTTCTCTTTTTGTGCCTTCCTATCTCTTTTTCTTTTCCTTCTTCTCCCTCTTACACTCTCTCCCGCATTGTCTATCACTCTTTTCCCTATCTATTATTATCACTTCCCCCTCCTATCTCTATATCACTCTCTCCCCCCTCTCTTTATATTTCTGTCTTTCCTTTTATTCTGATTAATTTATCCACCTGCAATGGCGACTATGACCTTACGTAGAGGCTTCTTGGTTTTCCATCTCAATTTAAAGAATTTTTTAATTTAGAATCTTTCCCCAATTATTTCTTGTTTACATCGATCCCTTATACAATATACGAGATTTTTCAATCTTCCATTTTCTATTCTCATAA
>CAJUYG010001176.1:0-23689 GCA_910591675.1 Galerucella calmariensis
TAAAAATAGTTGAAAATTTTAATGTCGAAAAAAGGCAATTTTTTTACACCCACTGTATAATTGTAGACAAAATTTGGCACCAACTAGAAAAAACTTCAGGCCAAAAGAAAAGGAATGGCGTAAACCGCAGGTGGCTAACACAACTGGTATAAAAGTTATAAGCATTTAAAATGGGTCACTCTCGGCTGGGACACCCTGTATAGTGCTGAAATATAGGTTGATCCATTGAAAAAAAACATGCCATTACCATACATTTTCTTGTTAATAATTATTTCATTCTCAAATTATTTTTCACTGCTTAGTTTGATAACCTATTAGGCGTGTTTTTCATTTTTTTTCAATTATAATTTATTTCTGGTCTTAAATCTTTTAGTATCTCATCACGTATAAGCTAGTGGACATCTATACTAAGCTAGCATAAACTTTTAACGAACAGTCCCTGAAACAGTAATTGTTTTCTCTTCACATCAACGGGAGTGTCCTGAGAAGTCAGTATGTTTTTCTCCGCTCAAGTCAAAAATCAAATAAAGGGGTTTTATATTTTGGAGTACAACTACATCTTATACTATAATAAAAAGATTGAACTCTATCCAGTGTGACAATTCGCTGAAGGTATTTATTTTGGGTATGCCTAATATAACTTTTCCTACAACTTTTGATGCTATAAGAAACTGGTCATTTTTCAGAAGTATATTGTGATGGATACTATATAATAATACCTGAGGCAACGTGGTTAATTCAACCATTTAAATGTATGTTACATGTGTTGTCTTAAACAATTCATCATTCCTATCTCCAAGTAAAACAACATAGCGAGCTATGAAAACATTTAATTAACTGTATGCCTTATTACGTACACTCGAAACCTCTTCATTCGACGTTGAGTATACTTTTGTTTATCTCAATTCTCGTGGTGTAATCTCTACTAATATCATTTTGTTGAACCATTGGATATAAATGATTCTTAATTACATTGTTTTTAAATGCTTAGGCGAAGCAGATTTCCGGATTTGCCCATTTTCCCTAGTTGCTTATTGTGTGATAAGGAATATTTGGTGTTTCCGGAGGTTAATCTTGTTTTTTATTTATTGCTGATAAAAAAGTTTGTTGTTGGGACACGGTGGTCGATGAGTATAATCCAGGATTATGTGATCACTGTTCATCGTTTCATTTTTATTCAAATAATCACAGGAATTTAATAAATCGGGGAAAAGAAATATAACCAAACAAACCGTGAATAATTCACCGAAGTTTTTCTGGATATTTTTATTTCTGGAAATGGTTAATATTTTGTATCAGCACCGGCTCAATATGGAAAAAAAGGCTTATTGAATATTCATCTTTACCGTTGCCAACGTCAATCGACCTAGGGTTAATAATCATGTTAATATAACCAGAGTTTATTGTGAAAAAGAGGTCATCATTGATGGTAGGAGAAAATTCCGTCTTCAAAAAATTTTACGAATAGTTTTCTTATTAAAAATGGAAGAAAGACAAAAAAAAACATTAAACGTGCCAATTGGGTACCAACATTGCTTTAAAAATGTCATGTTAAATGGTTGGTTAAATTCCACTATGAAGCTTCACATCTTTGAGGACTTTCAGTGAGTTGTCAATTTGCTGTGGACTATTAAGCATGGGTCGCGTTCATTCCAACGTAGCGCTACCGGGGCGATAAGCAATTCTCTGCTGAACGCGTCTTTTGTCCACTGATCAGTCGTGAGCGCTGTGGTAGCATCTTTTTTTTTAATCAGATTGTGAATACGCTACCTACTGATAAGTTATGCATTGACTGTTATCCATTTCAAATACTAGGTTGATAAACATATGAAATGACAACACATTTTGACTTGCAGATATTTCAGACACATATTCTGCATCTTAAAAATGAATGAACAGTAGTAGTAACCATTGAACTGAATAGAAATGAGAAATTAATGGATAGTTATTGAAGTCATAGTATCAAGTGAAATTAGTTTATGATTACCAGGATAGGCAAGTTGAAAAAAATTGAAAATCGCTACCTGATCAAATTTGTTGGGGTCAACGTAGGCATGATAAGAGGCTGCTCCTGCCTGAGAATTGGTGACATTCAGTCGAAATGTGTTGTATTTTCAAATGCGCTTCAAAGCTTTGACAATAGGTTTTGTTGCTGGATGCCATCATGTTAACTAAGAATGTCCGATGCGTAGTCTCCTTATAATCCAATGAATGAAGTGAACATTTTCAGGATATCGGAAAATAATTCAAAAATGCTAGAATCGACCTGAGACTTTTTGCGAATTATTGAGAAAGTTGCTAATTACTCGATAATACGGTGAAATCGGTGTGTATAATGTTTTCCTTGAATAATTTTTGGGTGTCCACACAAATATTGCCATTTGTAATTTATACCTACGAGTATATCTCAAACCTTGAGTGGTAATTCTCAAGCGTGCGATATTTATCAAACGAGTGGCAATTTCAAATTTTATTTTTATTTCCAGAATACACAATCAATCTGTCATTCTAGTTACAATTTCACTAATTGATCTTAGTAAGTTTTCTGGCATTTGGTCATTTGACTTCTTTATCTCGATGAGACATCATACATAAAATTGAGTTTCCTGTAAATCACAAATGTGCAGTTTTATACTCTGCCAGCTGTCAGTTTTTGAATTAAAGTTCACGAAACGTTAATTCACGAACCAATTTTAGTAAATAGTAATATGCTGCAGTGTTGCCGGATGTTATAATGCCACTCCAAAAAAGACTCGCACATGAACTAATACGGCCCCAGCTGTATTCCAGTGTACCGATCACCGGACACAGCGGTGATGCCAATTCAAAGAATTTTTTGAGTTTTTCTGGATCACATTTTCGACATTATTAACAACATTATAAAATTATGATGAACATTTTTATTCAATCATAGTTGATTTGGGAATAATTCACATCAAAATAACTAGACATGTCTGCTCAATTATCCTATTTGACAAAATCAATTGAAACTACACACCATTTCTAAATTTGGTATATGTATTTGAAGTTTCTACAAATATTCCATCCCATTTTCTAAGCTACGGCGTGATATACATATTATATATCATGAAGCTGTAACATTATTCAAAATTGGAAGGATTTTGTGGACAGTTATGTGATTTTTTAGACATGTACGAGGTGTAGTTTCTTGTTCTGTGTTAGCAGCACTGCATAAAGAGATCGGATTCGTGACATATTATTAGGCCAAGCAGTGGATCATCCAAGAAGAGTAATTTCTTACAAGAATTCTAGTATGGAACGGATGATGCCTTATACGAAAGAGAATTCATAGTATAGTTTTTATATGTTTTGCAACACGTGACTGCTTTTTATATTTGATATGTAAGGAAGTGAGCATTTGAGACAAGAAAAAACCACTTTTGTTAGTTTGCATATAACTTGGAAAGTACTGGTACTCAATTGTATGTGTATAGGAAGATAATAGATAATTGAAACACGAACAAAATGGGGGGTCATGCGACTTGATCAGATAATAAGTAACCGAGGAAATTCTAAAAAGCGGAGAAATTAGGAGTAGTTCCTTCGCCATTTGTCATTTTTGAGAAATGAAACTTCGTACAAAAGGCGACGGTCACTGTAATTTTTGAAGCGATAATTTGCAACGTGTCTTTATTCGTTATGGATAGTCCGATATTAGGGACTCGAAGCAGTTCTGAAAATCACCACTTATTCGTATACGTATTGCAATGAGCATGTGCAGAAGCGATTGATGTGTTTCGTTACGTTACGTAAAACGTATCAATTCGTCACACACCTAACGTACGTACTGCTTTATTGTGTTACGTGTTCGCGTTTTTCAACGACGACCAAACGACCAAGAAACGCGAAAGGTCACTTTAAGAAAAACCACTTTTTAGTAGATGTCAAGGTAATAGTATATACTCACTATTTTTTAGGTTGAAAATTGAAACACATGTATGGTTACGCTACGTACGCATACGTATCTTCGTTTATCTTCCATTTGTTTCCTTTCGTTCAAATTAGTGGAGAATATTTTCGTGTCCAGATTATATCAAATTTATACAACGTTATGACTTCCATATGTATGAGCATACAATCCGTTTTCTACTAGGACTTTTTTTGAATACTTACCTATTGCTTGGCAAAAATAGTAGTTCTCATGCCAGCTAATTAAAATTTCCGTTAAATTTTTCAATTTCCGTTTTTTCCTCTTTAACATAATTATTTTAATTTCCTCCACATATTGACAGAAGAAATATCATTAGTTCTCAAAAATCTATTTATCAATGATGTATGTTGAGTTTTGGAGAAAATTCATTTTATCATTCCATTTGTTTCCATCCTGGTGATTATACCATGTTCGTAAAACGAATACGAGTTGAAAAATCATGTATATTATCCCATACTTTTCACATTTACAACACCACTAACTGTGAAAACATGTGAAGCTACAATTTTTCTTCGCTAACTTTGCAAGACAACAGAGTATTTGCATGTATTTAAAATAATCTCTTTATATCGTGTCACGTTTTGGTACAACGATTTTAATAATGTTCTGGGAAGTCCTTCAGCAATGTTCTGTTTGTGTGATGTGCAACAATTTTATTCAACGTGATTTATATTCTGAATATTACACAGCGAAATATTCAAAGTGAGGGGTTGGTGTATCAATATCAAAATTGTTATAATACGAAGATCAAATAAAAATATTCACCTATAACAAAATTATTCCGGAGGCAATTCAGTTTATTTATTGAAAAAATCGCTCATGCAACAATACAATTGTCAATTTGATAGCGGCAAAAGTTACCCGTGAAGTAAGTGAGATAAAGCTCACCCAGACTATTTATATACTATATAATAGGCGTAAGTACCAATCCTAGAAGCTCCGTGACTAGGCTTAATAATTTTTTAATGAAAATAAATAGTTAGCATTTAGACGAATAGGATTTTCTTGTTCGGCGTGGATTTAATTGTCCGAAAATATTTTAAATAAATAACATATTATTAAATTTCCATAATTTGTTTCCGTCATCACGAATTTTGATCAAAAGATACTTTTCCACGAAATTATAATACTCATTGAAGAACTGACCGACCATTCATTTTTAGCCGGAAAGGTCGCGTGAATGGTGTGATAGGGGGTACAATTTATCTATTATCACGGAACCTTTTTTTTTCATTTCACGCGTTTTATTGTCAGACTCAAAAATATCTTCGGGTGCGAGCTTTCACACTGCCACCCACACTACCACACTGAGTCATGTCTTTCTCCTATATCTGGTTTCTTCCTCACCTCTTAAGCTACATAGAGATTAATATGAGAAAAGAAAATATGGAGACTTTTGAATTGAGTTGATTAATATAATAAGTGGAGGTTGATGCAAAGTTAATGCTCAATTCAAGTTTATTTATGGATGATATTTTGTAAATATCTTGTGTATTTGTAATGCTTTGTTCTGCTACTGATTCTTTTGATAAAGAAAGTATAAAAACATTGCAACAAATTTTTTTCTAAGAATATTATTCTCCGGAGAAAACTCCAAATAATGTAATTGCTTCGTTATGGATTTAACGTACTCGATGCCATAGCCCATCTTTAAATTATGAAGATCTTCATCATTCTACAAACAGCATTTCTCCCATTTTTTCTTCAAAATTATTCTATTTTTTTATTGAATGATGACGATGTTTTCCATTTTAATTTTAAAGCAACTGTAGAAAACACATTTTTTGCTCTTTGAATCATTTCTGCTGCTCAGTTGGTGTAAATTTTCCCCTTGTTCTTCTCCATAAATATCCATTGGTTCAAGTACAGCTCCAAAAATTTTTCATAGCACGTGAAATGATAACCACTATCGTCCAAATCATTGGAATTTCAACTCAAACCTCGATGCAAATTTTTTTTATTCTCAGAAACTTTTTACATTTTATGAAAGCGTCTTCACTCCAAGGGAACGGGGTAAGATCCTCTTCTGTTGATGCATTACAAATAAAACACTTTATATTGGTATTGTAATAGTAAAACGCTGATATTCGCTCTAGTTCTGTAACTTTTTTATTATGAAGAGGCAGTGACACTTTTCAAGCAATATTCTGAGCTTGTAGTAATATCTATGATATGGAATCTGCAGGTATAGCACGTTGAATGAATGAACATGTTTTTTGTCCACAAACAAAAGTTGATATGTAAAGAACAATTGGTAGGTACTTATTGGATTATCCACTCCATTGAAATGCAATCAATTGATTCAAATTCCAAGCAAGCGAAAAGTTGAGTCCGAGCCTTAGGTCAGAATTACGATTTACGAGTCTGGAATACGCATTTCTAAACGTGTTGTTGTCTGTTCGCAAACCAAACCAATCGATAAAATCCCTAGGGGCGAAAAATTGGAAGTCGCGATAAGTTATATTCTTTCTTCCAGTTCTTCCCCATGACATATCTAATAGGACAGGACAGGCACCAGACCCTAATTATCCCTTTTCAATTAATCTAAAAGTTCACTTTCACTGTGAACATTCCTATTTAAAATATACCTTACTGGCAGCCTGCGCCTTTTATACTTTTTACTATCGATAGAATGTCATTCCCGTCGAACTTTCTTGATAAAAGCCAGTCAGCAACTAAACCAGACAGTTCAATGTAGTCGAATTTATTTATGCGGCAAACCGATTGTGCTGCCGGCCTAGCACAGTTTGGTGAAGCTATATATAGAAAAATGTTCAGGTGATTTAAGGGTGTAATAATAACAACCAGTATCCGCGAGCAAAGCAAAAATCGTATTCGAACTTTATATCTTGAGAATGAATTAATTTATTATCATGATTATTAGCGGCAAAGTCATTTAACTGATCCTCAGTATGGTTCGTGATATGAATTAATGCATTAGAACCACCGGGCCAAGGTTTAAGCGATACGCGAAGCTGGTAACGAGCTCGCATTATTATCAGTAATAATTCATCATAACTTCAAACTTTTACCCTATGGCGATTTAATTATAATAAACCTGAACAAAAGAGAATATGGCAATATGGGTATTACGTATTCAGCACTAATTACCCATTAGTTTCAGATATGTACACTTCCACACTGATTTATTGTTACCATTTTTGTTAAGTTGAGACCAAATTGTGGAACAGAGGTGTATGCGGAAGTTATTAATGAGATAACTAGCTGTGACGTGGGTAACTGATATTCATTAGTTCAGCACTGTTGTTAATAGATTTAAATTTGTAAATTGGTTTTAACGGAAAAGAACACACATATTTGGCCTTGAAGATGGGAGCGAAAATTGTTTGAAAATTCAGTATGTCACGTTCTATACCTCATTTAAAAACCAGGAGAAGTGATTTGAATTTAAGTTGGTAATTCTGTAGACCTCTGATTGGTCAGATTCAGCCCAGTTTCACACAACACTTTTTAATATTAACATCAGCTGATAGTTTTCATTTTTGATAGTTCTGACAGATAAATAAATAGTACATTATTACTTTACATTTTTTCAAAAGTAGTAAAGTCGGTTTAGCGAGTATTGAAGGAATACTGAAGTAGAGGAACATTATATAGTGCAGAAAATATTGGTGGAATACCAGGACTTTTGAAAAATTGTGATGAGAGAATAAAAAATGTCGTTCGAAGAACAAAAATGTTATCTGTGCTGGAAAAAATTTTGCAAGCTTCAAAGAAACGTTCAGAATTTCTTGAAACAAATTAAATTTATCTGTGTCACGTTTTGACGAGTCAAATGTATGTAGGTTTGTTATATACATATTTGGGAAGAAATCGTCAAAGTTCATCGGAAGAACATGCCATGAAAGATATAAAACAATATAGAAAAGAATGGGTTTGGTGCAAAATACATTATTGGTTTTTGAAGTTAAAAAGAAGGAAGAAGGTATCTCGGAAGTATTTGAAAAGTGGTTTATTACACTTAATCCGGCAACATAAGGATAACTGTTGGGAATGTTCAAATTAATACTGCATATTGCTCTAAAATGCTATTAATTTTGTAGTATTGTTATTGCAATTTAATTGTAATAAATATAATTAAAGTAACTTGACTATCTGTAATTCTCCACCATCAACAATGACCATAATTTGTTTGTTGTCGATGTGAATCTGAATCTTCTTATGTTTGAATAAGAAACGAAACAGGAAAAAGTCTTACATTTTGTTTAATGCGTAGGTACATCTGAAACATATACTGCAGATCAGATGAAATTGACTTCTGACTAATATCTTTGCTATCAAGGCATATTTAATATATTTGGAACACGACTGTTGACTACGTTTTCGGAACACACCCTTTAGTAACTAATCTGGTAACTTTTAGTGGTGTGAGTAAGGCTTTTCAAATTACTCCTGGTTTTTAAATGAACTATAATCATACCAAAATAGGAATGATCATTTATGAATTTCAAGGAATTATGGAGAGCTAAATTTGGGAAACCAAAGTGTTGACAATGGAGGAGACCAAAAAGGAGGACTAAGAGAAAAGGAAACCTGAAATCATATGAAAAAGTGAAAAGAAAATCATAATAATAAATATCGCATTATTACAAGAGTTCTTTCCTGCCCATTTCTTGCAACTTAACTCCTCAATACATAATCACTGTATGTTTGTGAAACTTCTTATTTTTCTACTACTTAAGTGTAACGTAAAAAAAAACAAGATTTGTCTTTAGTGGCTGTAGGTTTTCTGCGCCATGATTTGGATAAATCTTTGAATGCACAGGTTTCGTTTAACTTTCCACTAACTCACTGACAGTGGACCTTCTTATGATGTTGAGAACATTTCATGAAAAATTTTCAGTATTTCCAAATGGTGATCCATTTGAATCAACACAGTTCAAAATTATTCCAGAAAAAGGAAATATTTGACAATAATGTAAATATCGGCCGCATCACAAGACACTTGCACTCCAAAATCTCCAAAAATCGTGCAAATCCCATTCCGAAATAATTGAGGAGTTTCATGCTTGAAACTAATTATGTGTATCACCCACCTTCCACCAGGATAAGTAATATCCCAACCCCTGCCTGCTCAATTTTTTAACAAATATCGATATGTCACGCTTGCATGTCCTTTACCTCAAATTATTCCAGCGTATAGAAATTATCGACGTGCTACTAGGTATTGTTTATGTAACAGATACCGCTGTCACTGGTAATTACTAGTCATTACTTTGGTGTAAATCGTGCTGTAACTACTTCATATTAATTGGAATGATGGTGGACAACCGATGAAAAATCACATTTCACATTTGACTTCACTATAATGCCGATGAACACAGCAAAAACTTTCAGGAAAATGAGAGGTTTATGGGAAGAGTTTTTTCATGTGAACTGGATATATACAGTTCGTTCGGTGAATCTTTTCCATGTATGAAATTATTCACATACTACTTTTTGTAGTACATCTCTCTCCTACTCACAGAATCTGAACCCCCGAAATGAAACCGTTTGTTCCATTACAACATAATAATATAACAAACAGAGATAGCCATATGATGAATGTCGGCGATAAGTTTGTTTAACGCGAATTTGTACGTTGACAGACCAAACACTTTGTTCACATTTTTATTTCACATTTTCACTCATTTTTTTGCCCCTTGCATATGAATTTAATCAAAAAACAGTTGTTATAACGACTTACTTACAGCCGAGTGTTCGAATTGTTGTGGTAAGTAAAGATTATTTATCTACTTATTATTTATTTATTTCGCAATGGAAACTAACCTTAAATTGACATTTCATCATGGTTATGGATAGAATTCCATCAAACTGAATTGTATGAAACATATTTTGCTTCCACCATTGTAGAAAATATGGACCTAATTTTCTGAAAGACCAGAACTATTTATGAATGTTTTTTTAAGAACAGGTATGCCTGGAAAAACGCACAGGAGCTGGTTCTAAATGTGTTGGAGTATTTTGAGTTAGAAAAAAGAAATGGAGGACATATTCTTGGCAAGATAACAGCACTAAAAGTGTACGTAAACCAGATGGTTATGATGGTAAACGTTTTATAATTGTTCATGTTGGTTCTACCAAAGGATTTGTCTCTGAAGCAAGTTTATTATTCTGTTCAAAATCTAAAGTAGCTGATTACCATGGAGAAATGAACAATGAAATATTTATATGAAATGGATAAGTACTCAATTAATTCCCAACTTAGAAGAGCCATCTCTTATTGTTATTGATAATGCTCCATATCATAGTGTTCTTTGAGAATAGCAGCCTTCTACTAATTCGACAAAAAATGAGATTGTTACATAGTTGACAGCAAACAACATTAAGTTTGATACAAAACTTACAAAACCTGAACTGCCACAAATTACAAAAATGAATAGAAAAGGAAACGTGTATAAAATTGATGAGTTACTACGAGAACATGGTCATGAAGTGCTGGGACATCGCCATATCATTGTGAATTCAATGCTATTGAATTAATTTGGGCAAATTGCGAGTCATATCACAATAAATATATTGGTAAAGAAGGGTATTCAGATAGCTATGTTATAAATATGTGGAAAGACAACAATGTGATCAACAAATTTAGGAAAAATGTGTTAGGCATACTCATGAAATTATAGAAAAGTGGTATGCCCGAGAGCGAAATATAATTGATATTAGGATTCAACCAATTACCATAGATATAAATACTGGTGATAGCTCTGATTCTATTTAAAAATTAAATGAAATTTATTGTATATATTTATGAGTCTTAAATATACATATTTAAAATATTGATTATTTATTTTCACAGGCCAAAAAATTTCTATTTTTCATTGTTGAGCCGTATGTGTGGGACGGCCCAATAGTGATGGTTGCCAGCCATAACACTAAAAAGGCAATTCTGATTTGCAAAGTTTACACTGAGGAAATTGTTATTAATTCTAACACTTATGCAAGTAAATATGCGGAATAACCTTATAAAACTCTGGAATACTAACAGTTTTTTCAAACTAAAGGTTTAGGTAGCTTATCGCTAAATGGCTGTGAAATATTTACAAATATCTAGCTTTGATGATAAATAACGTACACCTCCATGTTAGCCACATCCTAAATGAAATATCAATCTACGACCTGCGTGTAATTTAATGTATTGATGTATTGCGTTTGTATATGAATGATGACGCATGGGAAAAGATTCACCGAACCAACTGTATTTGATACAACGCACTTGTGTGTTTTATTATTTATATTCCAAATTAAAAAAAAATGTTAGCAATATTTGTTAAGTCGAGCGTGAGCTTGTACAATAAGTTAAAATGGAATATAGCTGGATTAGAGCAAAGACACTCTCCTTGTTCATGTAATGAATGTACGAAGGAACAATAAACCTATTATTTTTATTATTATTAGAGCGAAGACAGACAAAGCGACGGCCGCGGCGGTGCCTTTTTCGTGGAATTTGTATGCGCAAAACAGTGACTAATTGAGAAGGTACCGACAACAGCAGTCGCGCAAACCCTTGCCAAACAACTTTGGCATCACCAAAAGACTTTACATATTATCAGAACTGTACAACTATAAGTTTTTCTCAATATTTACATTATATGTGGCAGTTATTCTCTAATTGAAATTAAAAACTTATTTTCCATTGCTTCATTTTGACAAATACCAGCCAAAAAATACTATTCTCACCTTAAGGTTATGAGAAGTTTTTCTTCTGCTGGTATGGTTTCTCTCCTAATGGTGTTTTTCTTTGGGAATATGCATCTCGAGTCGGAAATGGGAATTGTTTAAAATATGCTTAGGGCATTCTTGTGAAATGGAAAAATTTTTCTGGGTCCTCTCCAATTTCACAATATAGGAAATAAAAAACTCCTTAATTTTTTCTCTAAATAAATATGGAATGTATCCAATATTCATGCTTCTTCGATTTTTTTATTTTATAATGAAGTGAACCTGCTGTTATTGGAGAATTAAAATCATCAAGAAAAATTTCATCTTATTTTTCATCGAGCGGCGGCAGCAGCACTGGACGTCGCGTGTGAATTCAATTGTTGTTGTACTGCCGTAGAGGTAGCCGACGCAGCGCAAATCACTCCGTCTGTCTTTGCATTTGGATCCTGTAATTTGGTATTCAATTTATCACATTTCAACAAAATATTAGGAAAAATACTGAAATATCTATGAATAATAGACTCTTTAAAATGTTTTTATTCATTGCGCGTGAGACGTCCAGTTTCAAACCGTATGTGATTGTAGTACAGACAAACTACTCGATTTCAAATGATACTTAGTATATACTTTGAAAACAGAGAATATTCAATAAGTGTGTGGTTAGTGAGTCTATAATGCCCTCCACCGCGAATCGCAAGAGTCTATTGTGGCTCACACGTATTTAGATTCCACCAAACAAATTCAGCTTCTTAACAAAGCTGATTGGTTCATTTGGTGAATGACATTCCAGATCCGAGGACGAGAGACAGACCCTGCCAAACATCAGATATCTGATTCGAGCCGCGGGGGGGCAGACACAAATTATACGCTCTGATGTTTCATCATCTTCCATATAAAGACGGCAAGTCGGATCTTCATATGATGATTCAGATGACAGTGGCCTGTTAAAAGTCCTGTTAGACAACGTAGGTCATGCCTGCTATGGTCTAGCGTTTGTTTGAAGACATTCTGTGAAGGATGTATAAAAGCCTTTGAATGAACCAATCCTGGTGAATTATGCCAGTAGTCTAGAGCTCTTCTTGCTGTCCAGGCATTTAGTGTTTCGTTGGCAAAACTTATTGCGATGCCAATAGATGCCAACAGATTTTAGAAACTTATCATAATGATCCTTTATTTGGAGGTCATGTAGGAAATAACAGGCTATTGAAAAAATTAAGAGCGAATTTTAGATGGAAAAACATGGAAAAAGATGTGAGAAAATATATTAAGCAATGTCACAAGTGCCAAGTCAATAAAGCGAAAAATAATCACAAAGAAGAATTTGTATTAACGGATACAGCAGCAAAACCATGGGATATAACATATATAGATACGGTCGGTCCTTTTCCACAAAGTGAAAATGGTAACCGTTATTGCATCACAATGTTATGTGAATTAACGAAATATGCAGTAATAATTCCAGTTAAAAACAAAAAAGCGAACACGATAGCTCGTGGAATTTTTGAAAATTTCATACCAAATTACGGTCTGATGAAACAGATTAGGACAGATTTAGGCACAGAATATAAAAATGAAATATTCAATGCTTTAACCAAAATGTTAAATATTAGTCATAATTATTCAACAGCATATCATCATCAATCTATAGGAGGTTGTGAGAAATTACATAGAACGCTTAATGAGTATGTGAGACATTTTATAAATGAAAGTAAGGATGACTGGGATGAATGGTGCAAATTATTTGCTTATTGTTATAATACGACTCCAAGCTCTTATCATGGTTATACGCCATTTGAATTATTGTTCGGGAGACGTGCTAACTTACCCGAGAATCTCACGAACGACATTGAGCCATGCTATAATATTGATGAATATCAGAATGAGTTAAAATATAAACTGCAGGTAGCTCATCAGAGAGCAGAGAAATATTTAACCAAATATAAACTTAGTAGACAAAGTCAAAATAGTAAGGTAGCTAATCCAGTTGATTTTAAAATAGGGGATTCAGTTTTAGTAAAGAGGGAAAATAGAACCAAATTCGAATCTCAATATATAGGTCCATTTACAGTCACAGAGGTGAGTGAGGTTAACTGTAAAGTCAAATTAGAATCAGGTGTGATAAAAGAAATACACAAGAACAGAATCCATCCTTATTGTAAAATGACTTAAAATTTTGTAAGTAGTGTCAAAAGTGCGGTTGTGTTTATAAACAATTAAGTTATCATAAACAAAAACATTCAGTGATTATAAATAAACAAGACAAACAGTTAAGTTATCGTAAACAATTTTTGGACGTACATTAGATTATAAATATATGTTACCATAGGTTAAGGACATTATTTAATAATCATCTATTTTTAGGATAATTGTAAATTTATTCCATTGGGGGAAGGAAGCTCAACGGAATTTAGTCTTTTTGTAAAAGGGGAAGGTGTGATGCCTTTTGGTCGAAATATTATTTATTAATTATTTAAATTATCATTATCGTATTATTATGATTAAAGACATAAATTCCCTTGAAGCTAACGTCGATATAGCATGAATCGTTTACATATATAAAAACAGAAAGGTCTCACGTAGGATGTCAAGTTCAGAGTCCGAAGTAAATGTAAACAGAAATTGTTTATGTTTACGAAAAGGTGAACTTGACTCGTCGTATAAATATACTAAACGAAAGTACTTTAACATTCATTCTAATTCATTCTGTAAACATTCGATTCATATTCAAAGACATTCTAAATGTATTCTATTCATTGTAATAATCCTTTTAATTAATATCCTAATTAGTACTAGTAATAAGTGAGTTAATGTATCATAGTAAAGTAAGGTAATAAAGAGAACATGTCCCAGTGATTCCAGTAGTTGTTTTATTCCTGTGAGATGACACACCAAGTGACCAGCAACACCACCTAGTCAGAGGCCCTTCCACACTTCTAATGCACCAAGTATCCATAGTAGGATACACACATTACAGTAGGTTCTGGACCGATCCATGCCAAAATGACCAGGGATCCAGAACAGCAATACTTTATTCAGTTTTTCTATTGAAGAGAGTCTTTGGTATATGCTCTCCGTCCACGAGCTACTGTCACAACTTTTACACTTCCGTTACTGGAAGGCATGTACTGATTGTGATTTCAGTGTATTCTTCAGTCCGAGATTGAGCTTTGAGCTCGCGGACGGAGAACATATGCCTTCTACTGATGAGGCGCAAATACGCCGAGACCAGTCTAAAAGTTATGTTGTCCTTCCTAATTGCCAACCAGAACGGTTAGTTTTAAATATCTTGTAGATCTGCCATCCCCATTTGACTTTGAACTGTAATTCCATATCCGTCAGTGCCTATACCCCGGGAAGTAGTTGTTGCCTCCTAGTTGAACGGTTAGTGTTCCGCACTCACTTCCCGCCCTTCCAGCGCTGGTCAAAATAGTGCTGGACAAAATAGCGCAGGACAAAAACAGCGCAGGGAAAAATAGCGCTGGACAAAAACAGCGCTGGACAAAATAGCACTACGACTAAATAACGCCGGTTGAAATATCCTCACATAATCACTTATTACAGTAGGATGTGATCAAAAACTAAAGTTTCTCAAATTAATTCTGATACGGAGCAAGGTTGACAACAATTGATAATTCAAAAAAATTACATGGACAAATTATGATTCACAGACTGTATACTGCTCAACGTTCCTGGAATCATACGTTTGAACCAAGGTTTTAAACCTGTTTCTTAGCTGGATATTGTTGGGACTTTCTTTTTTCCTGAATCCTGAACGGTATCCAGTGATAAAGATTCCTGAAGACTGTTGTTCTTTTCACAATTGATTGATCAATTTGTGAACATAAGGATGCTGGGGTTCAAACCTCTCTGTAGGAAATTGTGCCATGCTTCAATTATTTGTTTTCGACAAATCATTTTGCACCCGCTCATATTGATTCCATAAACTCATACTGACTACAGGCTTGATATTGGGAATCACCAACGTAATTATCTTTCCAAGTGGTACAGCTTTTGAGTCAATCGATGCATGTATAACGAATAATTGACTATAACAAAGCTGGACATGTCTATTGCACAGTGCGGAAATTCTTTAAGCAAATCGAGATTATTGTAAGTGCCAAAAATCAGAAGTCTTTTTCGGTTCTCTTTTCCTGAATCCCACAGAAAAAAAACTTCACATCTGTCCGTTTTAGAATATTTGTCATCAATTTGAACTTCAGAAATATCGTTTAATGATGAAGAACTTGGAAATTTCTTGTTGCTTATTCTTTGCACTATTCTGCGTGATGCGTCATAGCTTGGAAGACTGAAAGCTCCTTCCTCCGAAGTAATACTGCTGCAAGCTTGTGGTATTTCTCTTGGATTTGCACCCGTTTTAGAAGTTCCTTCGCGTAAAGTCTCTTTCACGATCCTGATTACATTTTCTACGGGATTTGGCGCGTGATTATGTTCCATTGTTGGTTTAGCTGCATTACCGCTAAACATCAACCTTCCTTTACAACCGGACTTAGAACATCGCCATGTGCTGTAACCTCCACGTTGCTTCTCCTTTCGGTAATTATATCCTTCGTGGACTAATGTAGCACCCCCTTCCTGAGACTTGCCGAATTGCATTTTTTTAGACTTCAAATAAATATGACACTGACAAGTAGTCGTTTCCATGCTTACGCAAATGTATAAAATATTGTTATGATATTCTAGTTGTTTACACTTTGATCTGTGTCAGTTGGTCGGGAAGAGATATGTGTTGAAGTATGTTAATAGTATATTACGTAATATGTGTGGTAAGAAGCATTTTACGTACGAATGGAAATTTTACCTCGATGCCACGTAGCGGCGAGTGCGTAATTCCGTGAGTGCGTAAAATGCTTCACAACACGAGTTACGTACTATACTTCAACTACGACATACTTGTACTTGTATTTATCATATTATTATTAATAATACTTGAACAACATCAACAATAGATATATTATTAAACTCGAATCATAAATCGCTTCCTTTGTTTGTTGAAGCATAAGCAACAACAGTTACATTATTAGAGGTGCTTGGTAAACTTTCATCTCCATCTCTATTACTCTATTACCAATGAAAAAAGCACATCAAAGAACTAACGTTTAATTATTATTAATATATTGTTGATGATCAAAAAATTTCAAATAGTGAATTTTGAATAAAATGACGACGTCTATTGACAGTTGCTAAGATGTTGCTAGGGAAGCCGTGCGATTCACTTTACATCTGTGCGTTTTTTTTTACAGTGCGTAATAGACATTATTACATTAATACCGACTGTGTGTTATTGACTGATTACAGGGGGGGTCGTTGGTAATAGTATATATAGTACGTGATATTTTATGTGTGTTCAGAACGAAACAAAAATTTATTAATTTTGATCGGGATGATGGTTGTGAATAAAGTAGTATACAAACCTCTTTGGGAAGTTTCATTCTTTGGTGTGTAATTATACTATTCCAAACCTCATAAAGCGTTAGATTAATCATCATTCTACGATATCTATGGGTAAGGCGCTTTATTAAATACGCCAATATCACAGGAAACTGTAAGTGATAATACTTCAATACAGAGACATTTACTAACTTTTATATTTCTCCCATTCTCCTCAGGACCTCACTAGCATTGTATTCAATATATTTTAAAACAATCACAAATCTCAAACTCCTTAGATTTGCAGTTAATTTAGATTAAACCTAAGAAATATTGGACGTGGTGAATTCACCAAATTTCTTCCTTAAATTGCGCTCGTTCATCGAATATCTATTCTATCAGAAATAAAATTATTTAATATTTTTCTCGTCCCTAATGAGGTCCATTCCATTCAAATCCGCACTCGGGATAAAATCAAATAAACGTCAGACTGCGCTCTGAATCCGATGTCGTTTCTTGGAATGAGGTATTGTCGTTGTTGGAGAAAGGTGTTAATTGAATCCTGGGAAAATATTGGCAGATTTTACTTGAAAAATATAGGCCAGTCTAACTTAAAATGAACGGATTTTATCACAAAAAGAGAATAGATAATACAGGCTGACTACAAGGTATATTATAAATCCAAGCTAGACTAGGTACTCCTGGGTGAATGAATAGTCTAGTATAGATTTTTGAGTGAAGCAATAAAATAATTCACCAAGAGATGAGACAGTGTGTCCTGAGAATGTGGATATCCTCACCTCTTTACAGATTATCAGCTTTCTGGGAAATATTAAACTGACTCTGGGATACCTGGTTGCCTCCCGGAGTACCCAGCCTCACAAGCTACTATCGGAGCTCTGTGGGAGTGGATAATCAATTCTTCAGTTACTCAAGGGATGTAATATGGAATATAGACGAAAAATATAACAGAAAGTGATGCAGGATGGGAAATAAGGAAAGGGTTGGGATATCAAGGTTTGTATAACGAACACCTAATGAGGCGGGAGAATTGAGTGAGTGGAGTGATACTGGAGGGAAGAGAAGGAAGGTACCGCCTATAGAGGATGAGGAGCAGAAAAGGAAACATAATGAGAATGGAATGGAGGAAGTGAAGATTAGAAAGGAGGAAAAGACTGTAGTGAGTTTGAAGGTAAGATGGTTAGGCGGATGCAGAAGGGGGTGAAAAGACTGGGATAGCGGAAGTCTGCCGTAGAGGGAAGGGTCAATGAATTAGAGAAGTTGATGAGAGAGGAAGCTAGGAAGGACAGGCGAACCCAATGCCAATGATACCATACGGGGGAGAAGAAAACGGAGAACAGAGGAGGGAGCCTGGAGAAAGTATTGACATCCAGCAGGTTGGCAGTGCTGAGTGATAGACCTTTGCCCAACCCCGTCAGGGGTGACGGGAATTCGTAATTCATTGATGTCACAGCATGTGATAAATGGCTGAGAAAACGTGTGTAGTTAGATGGTGCTAGAGGATGGGAAAAGCTTGTTTTTACATAGATATGTGGAGACGGATATAAGGAGAAAGGGGGAAAGGAAATATTGGAGAGAGAGAGAGAGAGAGAGAGAGAGAGAGTTGGAGAAAGGCCGAGGCAGAGAGTATGAGTGAAAAAGTGTTAAGGTAGTTGGAAAAGGGGAAAAATAGTGCAATAGGCGTGGGTGGGGGGCTAATTACTGGTGCAATGAGGAAATAAAAGAAGTGTGAAAAAGAACGTTGACGGATGCTGATGAGAAAACGATGAATCGAGGGTGGAGGGGGATACAAGGGGAAGAAGGACCTGGAGCACAGAATGGTGAGGGGAAAAAGGTATGTGTGAGAAGTTACTAGGGATATTGGACAACAATCCATTGTGACAGGCATATGAGGTAGCTATGAAAAGGATAGGTGGAAATTGGAATGTTGTGCTAGAGGTAAATTGGGCGAAGGGGATAATAGGGATATTATCCAAGGGGAGAGGCGAAGGAGTGGATAATAGGCTTCGGGAAGATTAGGATACTACGAGAGGGGGAAAATGGGACGAATAAGGTCAGTAGATAAGTGGAAAGTGAGGGATGGGAGAGACGCATGAAAGTAAGAGAAGCCACAGGGATAGATATACTGAGGGGTGATATTATGAAGAGGCTGTTGGGTGACAATGGGAAGTACTTCTGAGAACAACTCAACAGATTTATGAGGGAGGTTTCTCGAGAGTATGGAAAAAGGCCAGGGTGATATTAATGATCAAGGCGGGTGAAGAAAGGAAGCGGTATTGGTAAATTCATAGAGAGGATAGTTCGAGGGGAAAGTTAGTAGGAATGGGGTTTCTGAAAAAACCAGCACGGGTTTGCAAATGGGAAATCACTTATCTCTGCGCTGGGCAGGGTGACGGGAGACTTGGAGTGGATAGTCCAAGATCCCAGGGCGATAAGAAAGATCTCAGGGCGATAAGACATAACTTATTTTCAAATAGATGGAATGTTAGGTTCTCAGTAGCATTACGTGTGCTTTGAATTCCTGTGTGTTTGTGGAGCTATCATAAGGGCACCTGGGCAGGTATCAGGTGAGAAAAATAACTAAAAATGAGAGCTGTAATGTGGAATGGCCAGGAGAGTGGAAGAGGAGGTGGTAGAACGGTAGTGTAAAGTATGCTGTACGGTTTGAGAGTGTGGGGTGGATGGTGGCGTAAAGGAGTGCATGATAAGGGGAAGAGAAGGAATTGATATGGCATGTGAGGTGGGAGTGATAGAAGAAAGAAAATGACGGAGAAAGTGTGAGGACCGCCACCCGTTTTGAAGTATGCTAGGGTAGTGACTTCGAGGCGGGGGTGATTGCGAGTTTAAAGTGGGTTTGGTTGGTAGGCATTCCCTTGTGGATGAGTCCAACACTGTCTGGCTCTGGGCAAGACCCTTTTGAACATGTGTTTCCCATCTCAGCCAATAAAAAAGCTGATCCGATAAGCTGGGTATCGAAGAAAATGGATAAACTGATAATTTTACAGGAAGAGGATAAGAGCTGTCTTTTGCTTGATTCAGTACAGATTCTTGGTGTACCAAGTACCAGGATCTGTGAAGATTTGGACAATAAGAAACTGGTATAAGGGACAAATGCTGTACTGCAAAAAAGCACGGGCAGAAACACAAGTAATTTTGGCTGCAGTGTTATGGGAGACTTTGTCCAATGGACTTAACGAAAATTCTGATAATGAATGGATTCCGTTACCCCAAATTGTACTTCTTCCGTCAATTGCACCTGATGGAATGTGATAGCAAGTACAACTGGGCAGTTCAGGTAAGAGCTCTTTCCACTTTTATTGATACTAATCTTACTTGGAATAATCTCTTCCTCCGCTTTTTACAGGTTAATAGAAAATCTCTCTCACTTGAATTTAAAAAGAAACTTCTAAAATTCGATATTTCTCTCTTCATCTTCCTTCCCATATATAGACATTTAATAGTATCTGCGTCACGACAAAAGTATTTGTGTTCGGTTATGTAATACATCCTCCTCAAAGTTTACATACAAAGGCTGAACCTATCAGATAAACCCTACTGAAATCTACAATATTTGTAGCCAGAAGGAATTTGCACATATTTTTAAATTGTCCAATATATTGTAATCTGAAACAATCCACCTCAAATTATACCTAGCCGATATCAATGCTGCAGCTGATTCACTGAATAATAATATTACAATAAATTCAGCTAAAGCAATTGCTAGCTATATTTGGAATGTTCTTAAGCTCAGAGCCTTTATTATAAATGAATAACTAATATTTATTTATCATTGTAAACAGTTTTATATACTGTTCTCACTCTTTCCATAAAGTAAGAATTTTAAAAGGAAATGAACTATCTATATATCTATCTATATAAGGGAAAAAAGGTTAAAATATAGACAAAATTATTATCAGAAAACCAGCATTTCTGAAAAAATGTATGCAATGAAAAGTGGAAAAAATAGTTATTTGTTTTACTAGGCATAAAAGCACAAGATTTAATGCCGCGGCTAGTGTTTCATAGCCGAGCGTAGGGAGGCTATGAAACCAGCTAAGGCATTAAATCTGCTTTTCTGCCGTGTGAAACATAATTTTTTCTTCAAATTTGTTCCAATTCCACGCAATAAAACCAGTTTATTATCATCAGCATCATTTTGAGTTTTCTTAATGTCATTGTCAATTTTAATAACCAGTTTGATTTAAATTATTACTTGGAAGGTTGCCTAGCAACGAACTTTTTCTGCTTAGGCAGTAAAAGTGGACTTTTTCTGCCTGCCAAGTGTCATTAAAAGGCCGCTTTTAATGTCATTTGGAGAAAAAGAATATTATAAAAGGGATAACGTATCACAGATGCTGGAAACATGTACCGCTGTTCCATATATGCTATATACTTCAAAAGAAAAACCACACAAAACCAACACATTTTGTCTAATTTGAATGATTAATTGATTCAAATTAAGTTCAAACATTTCCGAGAGTAGGAGCAGCGATCGATCTAGCCTATACCCGACAGGCATTGAATAACATTTCAACAGTAAACGACTCGACACAAACCATCTCTTCCACTTAGTAATTAAAAGAGACATAACTTGATGTAGTATCGCTATAATTAGTGCTGAAACGTTAACTTTGCATTCAACATTTCAAAACTAAATTCAATAGAAAATTTCTTGAAATTTATTTTTGCTGGTATAGACAACAGGTCTATTTGCCGCAACATTTTAAATACTGGAAGTATAAATACGAACGCCGAGATTTCCGACAGTGCTTTTCGACGATTATTGATAAGCAACAAGGTTTCAACACCGTACGCTAACTACCGACAAGTAAATTCACTTCGTCGATTTATGGGTTTCCTTACCCCTCCTATCGTCTGGCGAGTTCTGGCTAGTTTGAATCGAGTATTGAATGTTGTAGATAGAGATAGACGTGTAAGGCGCCTCAGAAAAGATGTACCGGTGGTTTTAAGGAATTGTGCAGCATTCCTGATATCGTTCATTGTATTTTTTCTGAAGATATGTGATTTGGTATGTTATGGTATGGTATGTTGTGAAATCATAATTCAAAGAACGTATTTCGTAGATGTTCAAGGATTTAACGAAATTCCTGGGCGAACCAATATGCCCTATCTAGACAAGCTCCTGTAATGCCAAGATTCTGTAATGCTCAGTGCCTGTAATGCACAGAATTTCCCTGGGTCCAGTTCCTGGGAGACATAGTTCCAGGCATAGTAAGAGATAGGTAATGAGAATCTACAGCTATGCTAGGCTAGGCTGCACCAACTCATTTAAATTTCATATTTTCTTTGTATCTTTCTTTTTCATTAACAGACAGCAACAATTGAACGTAAGCTGATTCCTGGGTTTCATATTCTCATAATTTTTTTCATGAAATAAACTCAGTGGCACCCTAATTTTTTTCTTTTCGGAATAATATCCATTTTTCATTTCCATTAAATAGCAAAGCTCTGAGAACTAGCTTTGTTATCTTTAGATTCAAAATCAGTTTGACAGAAACCTACAATATTTCCAGTTATTTTCATTCAACGCCGAGAGTTAAGTTATATTTCAATCCGAGATAATTTTTTTGGAACCGGCCTATCTATTTCACTTAAATGAAAGTTTTTTTGGTGAATGTGTTTTGAAAACTGTGTCTATCAAAGCGCCGCATTTTCTATTATTGTAGAGAATAATTTGGTTTTCTTCTTGAAGGACAAAAGATCTAAATTGGGGTGTAAAAATAATCTGAGAAAATACGAAGAGAAGTAGGATCATCCTTTGCGAAAGTTGACAGATGTGATATTTTATTTGAGATTGAGAAACTTCCTATGAGTTTGGAAGTATTTTTTTCATCCACAAATTCATCGGAATATCACCTTTAAATCAAACATTTATATTTCTGCGTATGTGTTCATCATTCGTTTACATAAAAAAATGATCCAGAAGGGGCCTTCCTTTCCAATACTTTCGTTTTGTCTCTTTTAAAAAAAAACAATGCCTGAGGATTTGCAGCTAGTTACCATTTGTAATTGTACAATGATATAACAATATGGAAATATTCAATTTCCTATTTCTGCAGACGATAAGATGAAGATCGTATTATCGCACAAAGAGTAGAAGACTTAAAACGTAGGTACAGGCTGCGTCTTTTATCATATAGCATTACTATACTCTTAACCTTAATATATACGAAGAACACGATTCAATGGATAAAAAAGTAACTATTATGGGGGGAAATATATTATTTATTAATCCATTTTTAAGTCCGAGACTAATTTTCAAATAGACGCACTAGAAGGTAAGGAAGTCACACACATGGTTTTTATAATTCCAAATTGAGTGACCTATTAGTAATTGGTGAGTGTTAAATGCTACTAACTTGTGTTAGATTTGTAAAAAAACCATCTTCAATCACTTTTGGAACCGAATAAACATATTCCGCTGGATTATCATTCGTTTTACCGGTTCTATTGAGATGAGAATTTCAAATTTAATATAAATCAACACGAGAATAAACAATTTTTAATAAATTTTTTTTGGTAATTTTTTTTAAATCAGCAAATATGGACGAAAGGTAGCAATAAAAAAATATAGCATTAATACAATTCGTCTTCACTTTGGGACAAACATAACAAAACAAAGTT